>JAQGAK010000275.1:0-103869 GCA_034696945.1 Lipothrix lubbocki
TCACAAAACTCATATTGGGCATGATAGGGATCCTCGGAGATTTGGCCTGACGAAGGAGCAGAAACTGGAATTGGCGGCGTCCCTTGCAAAAGGACTATCGAAAGCTGAGTTGGTCCAAAAACTGAAAAGCAACTGTACGGACAGTGATAAGCGTATGTATTTTACATCCTATGACGACGTGAGGAACATCGCGGAATGGGTTTTGCCAAAATTACCGAAATCAGTTTCGGATGGCGACGGTCTCCAAGAAGTCAATGAGACAGTCAGTCACTAGCTAAATTATAATTATGTGTACTGCACTAAATATGTTTAATGTAAAATAGTTACGTAGGACTATATATGGAGACCCATTGTAAGTAGAATATTAAGCGCAATCAAACGATTAAGCATTAATAATTAGGCTGGGAATCGGTGAAAAATCCGAAGGGTATTTCCACGAGGGTAATCATTATTATATTTACTGGTCGCTTTAGAATGATTGGACGCTTTAGAAATTGACAAAATAGCGAAATATGCAAAAAATGTAATTTGTAGCGAAATTATATTTAGTATGCTTATTTCAAGCTAAAATTTAAAATAATTGAGTGAGAACTGAAGATCCGGATATTTGTCCTAAATTTTAATTAAAGATATCCAATTCATAGGAAGCCTGCGTTATAATGTTGATTTTCACTTATTGTACAAAGGGGAAAATATGTACAATACCTACTACAAAATAATTAGATAATAAGATTATGTTGAAATACAATTTTTAAGAGTATTTTTAATAATAATTTTAAAACGTTTATAATAAAATATTTATGCTGATTATTTTTCATGGCATCCTAGATATCCGTGGCACATCAGAATTTAAACGTGTCGGCACGGACTAAAGAAATTGGATGTGAGAGCAGAGCACAGAGCATTAGTGAGTGCGAGATCGTTAGATGTAAAGACGATGTAGTACATTATTAATTATTATTATTAGTATAAGAACTTCAAGAGAAGAGTTGGAGAAAACTAGATCAACTTGAAAGAAAAATATTTAAAAAATATCCATAGAGATAGAAAATCAGAAAGAACAGAGAAATTCCACCCTTACAAATTGAAATTCGAATAAATATCCTAGACAGAAATAGAATGCATAATCTTAAAGACTAATTTCTAAATTGTCAATATCAATTCCATCATTTCATGTTCTTCACATTTGCATTATTATTCTGTATTTTATTGTACATGATTATTTCACAGTATGGAAATTCAATTTCCATCAGAATTTAACTTCCTCTTCAAAATTCCAAATGTCTCAGATGAATCTTATCTCGGTGAATTGTGTCCGTGCATTTTTTGCTATGAGGAAACTTCATCCGTGCATACCTTTACTGACACTTCAGCAAAAATATTTTGCAATTTACTAAATATAAAAGACAATTTCTTCAGTAACTTTCTCGTTACCCCAATTTGTACAAAATGCGATGAAATTATTAATTCCATGGTCCGGGTGTATAATTCCATACAAGCCTTGGAGATTAAGCTGCAGTTACAAAAGGAAACTTTATTGTCTTATTTAAAAGATGAACGGGTGGAAATAAATCCTGAAAAGTCAAAGGACCCAAGTAATAATGTTGGTGGCATTCCAAATTCAACTGATGTTTTTTCTGCTTCAAAATTCCGTAAAAACCTTCAAGAAGGTGGCGAAAACTATTTAACAAAATTATTATTATTTTATACAGTAAAGTATGAAAATTAATCATTAAAAACTAAATTTATTTGTACGATCAAATTTTTGCCAGAATTGGGATTTTTACCATCTACATTATGTGGTAGCCAACGATTAGATACCATTGAAGTAACCATAGCAACGGATCCTACGCAGGAGGAATCCCCTTTGAATGTATCCAGTGAAGACGAATATTTTGACAATCCTTCAATACACGATGCTGATGAGTCCGACGAAAATTTGACAGGAGATGTCAAGACTGAAGAAAATGAGGAAGCTCCTACTTCATCAGTCAGAGATGAAATTGCAGAGAGTTTATTGAAAAACTGTTGCGTCCAGTTGGTTCGAATACAAGAATTGGATAATGCAGCGAAGAACATTCTCGGGAATAATAAGCATTTCCGAATACCTAAAAAGACAATTGTCCGGGTGTCTAAATATGAAAAGGACCATGTAAAAAGGTTAAAGACGCGAACTTCGAAATTGGGAAACGTTAAAAATCAAGATAGGAGATCTACTGCTAAACATTCGATCAATAGCACATCGCAAACCAAAAAGCCATGGAAACCAGAGTCATTTCTTTGTGAGAACTGCGGGGAAGATTTTAATTTTGAGGATACTCTTATTCGCCATAAACATAGAATCCATGGAATCCCTCTGCCGAATCGCTGTTGGAAAGCAACTTGTCAGCTTGTGAGGAATTTGAAAATATAAATCTTTGTTAACTTGAATTTTAACTGGTTATGGGAATGAGAAAATCGCAATCTTTGATCAGATGCAGGAACTCAGTTAATCGGAGACAATACACTGTTTCTACCTTATTTTGGTACTCATCAGTGCGATAAAAACTGATTTACCGGAGCTGTTAGCTTCGTGACCACTAACGGTAGACAGAAGACTGCCGGAGAAATTTTAGAAAACACAAAGTATCAAAAAATTCCCGGCTTCGGCTACTTGCTCGAAATAAAAAGTTTACTTGTCAACGATTTTTATGAGTTAACAATCTGTCATTGTCACCATGATGCTCAACGGAGGGATACAAAAATTTAATAATAAAGTTTAAAAATAATTTACTGGCCATTACCGGCTACCTTTTAGGTTATAAAATGAAGAAAAATAGATTCATGGTATTTAAATTAATTTATTTAATCTTAAAATTTTAAATGTATTTTAAAATCTTTTTTAATTTAATATTAATTATGCAGAAAAATATAAATAATGCAATGCAGTCAGGAGAAATATACAAAATTATGGTAATACAAGATGCTGCTTGTTGTTTGTAATTTTGATAGTTTTTATTTTAAAATTTTGAAGGATTTCCAATCTGCCGAAGATCTGAAACAACATCAAGATGTGCATCATCCGATCTTCCAATGTGAAAAGTGCGGCAAAATAGTTAAATCTAGGCACTGTCTGACTAATCACGTCCGTGTTGTTCATGGACAAGCTAGACTCGTAACCTCTTCTCAATCATCCAAAAGAAAAGATAGAGCACGCGGTTCTTCTAAATATTACTGTGAGGTTTGTAATTTCCCTACAGATATCAAACATAATTATCAAAGACATCTGACAAGTCGGAAGCACTTACGGACAGCAGGAGAAAATCAAAATAATCCAGTTGGCCAGACTAAAAAAACTTATACTTGCGAACCTTGTAATTTCTACACAACGAAATTACATAGTTTTCACCGGCATAAGGACACAATTCATCATAAAAAACAGACAACAAATAATCCTATCAACAATTTCCCACGCGAGCGAAATCTTGTGTGTCCAGAGACCAATTGTGCATTTTTTTTCTATGGCTACCGCTTCTCCTTGCTCGATCAACATTTAGAAACTGTGCATGGCACAAAATTAGAGGTAGAAGATTTGCAATTTCCTTCAACGAAGGAATTCGATACTTGGAGGTCAAAGCTTCAAGAGATGGAAAATGTCAAATACAGAAAAGAAGGGCCCAATGGAAAAGTAAAGTATTTTTGTAACAGAAATGGAAGTTATGCATCAAAGTCAAAGGGAATTCGGAAGTTCAAAAAGAAAGGGTCCATAAAAACGGGCACAACCTGTCCTTCAAGATTAATTTTGAAGAATCTTCCTGATGGAGGGATCGGTGTTACATATCACAAAACTCATATTGGGCATGATAGGGATCCTCGGAGATTTGGCCTGACGAAGGAGCAGAAACTGGAATTGGCGGAGTCTCTTGCACAAGGACTATCAAAAGTTGAGTTGGTCCAAAAACTGAAAAGCAACTGTACGGACAGTGATAAGCGTATGTATTTTACGTCCTATGCCGACGTAAGGAACATCGCGGAATTGGTTTTGCCAAAATTACAGAAATCAGTTTCGGATGGTGACGGTTTCCAAGAAGTTAACGATACATCCGCTCGCTAAATTGTGTGTATTGCAATGAATATTTATAATGTACAATAGTAATACAAACTATAATGTAAGGACTAACTGATGTTAAGCGCTAAATCACACGACTAATCTTAAGTACTAGTAATTTCCGGGAATCTGCAAAACGATGACATCACATAAGTAAACAAATTGCATAGCGTCGGTTAAACTTGCAAAGGCTAAATTAGTTTTTAGGCCGTAGCGTTACAAAATGTTTAGCATCTTTGCAAATTTAACCGATTACAGGTTATTCCCAACTCTAGCATTTTTACAAAAAGCGGGATGTACGAAAAGTAAAATTGAGATCCGTTTATAATAAGTACTTACAATAGGAGATTTGTCCAAAAATTTTACGCATAATTTGTCCCATTCTGTAGTACTCACGTTTTAAATGGATGATTTTCATGTAGTTTGTAACGGGAAATATACTACAAAAATAATAAAACTGTAGAAATGCTTCTACAAAATAAAGAGCGAAATATTGTAAAAATCAACTTAAGCATGTATGCCGGTAGGAAAATACCATTTTCTAAATCTTTTTTCCGGAAATTGGAGACGAAAGGTGTGAAATAATGGTAGATTTTTATGAGAATTAAAGCCTTGTAGTACAGATGTGTCTGGATGAAAAACAATTGTATTGATCTTCACTCTTCAGTGTAGAAGACAAACTTTGATAATTTAAGCGGAAATAAATTATTCAAACCCCCATTTATTGTACAAATTTTATATACAAATTTTATATACAAATTTTATATACAAATTTTATATACAAATTTTATATACAAATTTTATGTATAAATTGTATATATACCTAATCAATATACTTATTTTGCACAAAAAATTTTAAAGCTCTGATTTTCCGTGATAATCATGATAAAATCATAAAGATGATCATAAAGATAATCAGTGATTATCTTTATTACGTTCACTAATCAGTAAATTTATTAGTATTAATAACTGTTTTTACTTGTTTTTGGCTGTGTTTAACGAACGGAATACTTCTTACTGGAGACTAGAGTTTATTATTAAATTATTTTATGGAAAAAGATTTTTACATATTATTTGTCATCATGGCAGCTGACTAAGATATCCTTGGGGCCACATAATTTAAATCTTTTTGGTACGGATTGGAATTATGGAGAAAAATCAAATTCAGTTAGAACCAGAACTCAGAAAATCAGAAAGGGGTTTTGGACAGATATAAAGTTAATTTGGAAATGTAAAGAATTCTAATTGTTTGTTTCAATTTGAGATCCGCGAGTGTTAAATTTTAACCTCGTAAGGACTTTGAAGAACTCTCAATCCTAAAAGCAGAAAATAAAAAAAGGATCCATCCATGAGTTAATAAAATGGATATTCAAATTCCATCAAAATTTTATTTCCAAATTGTTAATGTCTCGGATGTATTTTATCCCGGGGAGTTGTGTCCATGCATATTTTGCTCTGCTAAAACGTCACCAATAAATAAAACCTTGAATGATTCGTCAGCAAAATTACTTTGCAATCTCCTCAATATAAAAAGTAGCTTTGCAAGCGGATTTCTTCTGGCTCCAATTTGTTACAGATGCGTTGAAACCATTAACTCCATGATTCATGTTTATAATTCCATCCAAGCCTTGGAGATTCAGCTGAAGTTACAGAAGGAAACTATTTTAGCGTATTTAAACAATGGACAAATTGAAATTACTAAACGCAATGAGAGTCCATGTCATAATGATAAAGATTTTCCAGCTGATGTTTTTTCTGCTTCGAAATTCCGGAAAAGCATTCAAACAGGTGGTTATTTTGTCAATTATATTTTAAATATTGAATTCACATCATTTTATATTTTAAAAAAACATAATAAATGAGCGCATATTTCTTACCTTTTGTCAGACTTGGGAATTTCTATATCTGGCGATGACCAACGATTTGAGACTGAAATTACCTTAGCAACGGATCGTGCACCTAAATCTAATCATTCAATTCCATCATCCGATGATGTCCAACATGTTGATAGTTCTCCATTTTATAATCCTGATGAATCGGATTTCAATTTTTCAACTGAAGATGTCAAGTCTGAAGAAGAAGCAGAAAAGACGCCAGTGAGAGATGAAGCTACTGCTGCAACGAATAATATAATAAAAAATTGTTTTGTCAAGTTGGTACGAATACAAGCGTTAGATGATGCAGCAAAGGTGATTAGCAGTACATTTTTGAGATCCCCGCAAAAAACAGATTTCCTGGCTTCTAAGTTTACGAAAACTTCCCGAAGACAATGTGCAAGCTTCGTCGTACAGTCGGAGAAGCCAGCAGGTCAACTGGGTGACGTGAACGAAGCTGATAATAACTGGAGGGACTTTTGCCCGTCAATATCTTCTGAATCAAAACTTGTGACGATTGCTGAGGGAGAAATTAGGAGACGTGAACCTTTTCTATGCGAGCACTGTGGAGAGAATTTTCATCATGAAAAAAATTACTTTTATCATAAACATAAATTCCATGGGATTTCGCCGCCGAATTTCTGTTGCAAAGGGAGTTGCCGAATGGTAAGAATAATATTCTTGTTCTCCATCATTAATTTATTTATTCATTACTGTATTATGATGTATTATACTGATTATGACGTAGCAGTTTATTTTGGAGGATGAACGAATTGATTTATTAAGAAATTATTTTAAAATTTGAATTTAACAACTTTGAATTTTTTTAGATATTTGAATCAGCAAATCTACTACATGAACATGAAGCATATTTTCATTCCTCATTGGAATGCGACAAGTGTGGTAACATTTTGACTGGTCGACAAAGTTTAGCTAATCATACGAAGAGATATCATTCAAGCAAAGTTACTACTGCTGGTATCCCAGTAGAGTCACGTAACGCACCTTCAAAGCAAATAACAATAAACAGGGCGGCTCAAAATATTTCAAAAATCGGAAATGCGCCTACAGTGTATACTTGTGAAACTTGCAATTATCACACAACCCTAAAACGTAATTTCATAAGACACAATGATTCCCTAATCCACAAGCTACCACCAACTACAACTCATGAAGTCCCTGTCAAAGGAACATTCAAATGTCCCGAAGCCAATTGTGAATTTGCAGCCATCCGATTCTTCCTTCTGGAACAACATTTAGAGCTTGTTCATGGCACTCGACAAGAAATTGAGGAATTGCATTTTCACTCTAAAAATGATTTTGAGACTTGGAAGACTAATCTTCAATGCACGGATAATATAAAGTATACCGCGATGAGATCCCAACCCGGGTTTACAAGGTATTATTGTAACAGGACTGGATGCTTTAAGTCGACGTCCAAAGGAGTTAGAAAACCTAAGCGCTTGGGATCCCTTAAGACTGGCAAGACTTGCCCCTCCAGGTTGCTGTTGAAAGACCTTCCCGACGGCACTGTGATAGTCAAATATCACAAAACTCACGTCGGGCATGATAAAGATCCTCGGAGATTCGGACTCACCCCTGAACAGAAATTGGAAATGGCAAAATCTATAGCGGAAGGGTTGACTAAGGATGAAGTTATAAAGAAATTTAGGAGCAGCTGCGCGAACAATAAGAATCAACGCGGCCATTTTATATCCAAACCTGATTTGAGGAACAACATTAATTCATTTTTGCCTAAATTAGATAAATCCATTTCTGATAAATGACATCACTGACAATGAAAACGAAGTTGAAACCATTGACTAACGCTACTAAACAGATGATTTGCGTAACCAATTCATGTCTATTTATTTAAAATTAATTGTTATTTGTAGTTTTCTACACCTTGATGAATCGGTTCTAGAGAATAAACAGTGATTGTATTGAACTTTTAAAATATTTTCATATCATTATTTCATGTTTGTCCGTCTTGGTTGTGTTTGGCAATTCCGAATTATTTGATACACGCCATTGTTAGTTTTTAGTTATCCTTGGGGCCTCAGCGTTTAAACATTTAGGAGCGGAAAGGAGAAAAAGAATAAAGAATTTAACCTCGAAATCAGGCAAGCAAGGGTATAAGAAAGAAGCAAACAAGGAAATAAATATAAACAAACATAAGATGAAATTTTTGCCTCAAATTAAAACTCTCAAATTGTAACACAACGAGCTCAAAAAGTTTTTCATACAAAATTGCTTAGTAAAAAAAATATGGAAGAAATTCCGTCAACCTGTCAAACTGTAAATTTCTCAAATGCATTTGAACCCGGAGAATTGTGTCCATGCATTTTTTGTTCTGAGAAAACAACACCAGTGAATAAAATCTTTAAAGACTCTTCTTCATCAAATATATTTTGCAATCTACTAAATATAAAAAGTAGCTTTGCAAGCGGGTTTCTTCTGGCTCCAATTTGTTCCAAATGCAGTGAAACCATTAAATCTATGATTCATATTTGTAATTGCATCAAATCTTTGGAGATACAACTGAAGTTACAGAAGGAAACCATTTTGTCGTATTTACAAAATGAAGAAGTTGAAATTGACAACAAATCCAGTCCTTGTAATAATGATGCGGTTTCTGTACCTGATGTTTTTTCTGCTTCGAAATTCCGGAAAAGCATTCAAACAGGTGTCGAGTATTTAAATAATAATTATTCTATTTAATTAATTAATTTATTATTCTGAACCTTGAATGTGACTATATATACATATTTGTTATCGTTTCGCAGAATTGGAAATTTGTACAACTCATCCTCGTAATACCCAAACACTGGATACTGAAATTACCTTAGCAACGGATCAAAAACCTGAACCTAATTTAAATATATCTGATCACGTACAAAATGTTGACAGTCCTCCTTTTTACGATCTTGATGACTCGGATGTACATGCCATTGAAGAAGTGAAGTCTAAAGAAGAAGATATTGAAAACACGGCAATCATAGACGATGAAGCTGCTACAGCTACAAACATTTGTAAAAATTGTGTTGTCAAGTTGGATCGCATATCAGTATTAGATGATGCGGCAAAGAAAATTAGCTATAAATATTCCAGATCACCTGAGATGGCAGTTTTCCTGGCGTCCAAATTTGAAAAATTCACTGCCAATGCCAATTTCAAGGGAACCTTTGTAAGTTCCCGGAAATTCGAAAGGTCGGAACAGTTTGGTGAAGTTGACCAAGCTGATGAAAACAGAATGAACTTTCGCCAATCGACTTCTCCTCCAAAAAAACATGCGATCAAATTGGAAAAAAATACAATAGCTGGATCTATTCTTTGCGAGCACTGCGGAGAGAATTTTCATTTCGAAAACAATTATTTGTATCATAAACATAAATTTCATGGGTTTTCTCCGCCGAATTCTTGTTGGAAGAATAAATGCCGACTTGTAAGAAGAGTTCTTCATTAATTCAATATATGAGTCATTTTTTTACACCATTGGAATGTCGTTATGTAAATAGCAATTATTGTAGTTTTAGCATATTATATAAATACGATGATTTATGGAAAAGATTTTTTATTTAATTAATATTTAATTTAATTTTATGTAATCAGATTTTTATTTTATAAACAAATTGATTCTGCTATTTTCAAATTCACTAATAATTATTTCTTCTTATTCAGATATTTAAATCAGATACACAACTAAGGGAACACGAAGCAGAATGTCATCCTTCCCTTCAGTGTGACCTATGCGGAAGCATTTTGTCAGGCCGAGAAGGTTTAGCTCATCATATGAAGCGAATTCATCCAAACAGAATTCGAAATAGTCTCCCAGGACGATCCTCTTATGCCCCTTCAAAACAAATAACCGTTAACAGGGCTCAAACCGACTCAGAAATAGCAAATACGCCTAGAAGTTATACGTGCGAAACTTGCAATTGGCACGCCACATCAAAAAAGAGTTTCACAAGGCACAATGATTCCTTACTCCACAAGCTAGCTGCAAATCCTGAATTATTACGTTTCAAAGGAAAATTTAGATGTCCTGAAGACAACTGTGAATATATCGCTATGAAATTTATCATGTTCGAACAACACTTAAATCTTGTGCATGGTATCCAACAAGAAGTAGAGGAATTAAGTTTCCCCACTAAAGAGGATTTCCAGACTTGGAGAGGAAAACTTCAAAGCACTGAGAATGTAAAGTACAATAAGATAGATTATGGAAAATATTATTGTAGCAGGAGTGGTTCCTATAAGTCACAATCCAAGGGAGTTAGAAAACCTAAGAGCTCGGGATCCTTTAGGACTGGGAAAACTTGCCCTTCCAGGTTGCTGGTGAAAGTCCTTCCGGATGACGTCCTGAAAGTCCAATATTACAAAACTCATCTCGGGCATGATAAAGATCCTGGGAGGTTCGGACTCACGCGTCAAGAGAAATTCGAATTAGCAAAATCTCTAGCGGAAGGGTTAACGAAGGATGAGGCGGTCAAGAGACTTCAAAGCAGCTGCACGGACACTAATAATCCGCGCATCCGTTTAATATCCAAAAACGATTGGAAAAACATTAGGTACGTACGAGGAAACAGCGGCAGAGGTCAGTCGCTAGGGCAATGAATGTGTTTCCATAGTTACTCGACATCGACAGTGTGCGTGAAAACCCACCTTTCATTATTTCCTACTTCTTTGTTGTTTTGGAGATACAATGGCTTTCAGTTCCAACAAACCCACAATGACCCAAATCGATTGAGATAATTTGAGAATAACAGATTTTTAAAGTAAAATGTGTGAAAACTATAACGGCTACTGATCTCGACTACGTATTGTTGCAGCTATCCCTTCCTACTGATTTCTGAATTCAGCACATCTTGATTAGCTTAATAAATCAATAAGCCAAGCAAATAAACTCAGTCGAAGTTCGAAAGTTTGTTACGTAATAAAAGTTGTTATTCTTTGTTTATAATTATCCACGTAAACCATGTAAAATAATGGAAAATGTTAATTTTCTAATTAATAAATTCTTGTAATTAACTAATTTTTTAAATTTATTGTTTTTAAATTTATTAATTTTTATAATGTATGAATTTATACAATTTAATCATATTAAAAATTTATCAATTTTTTAAAATTTATTTTTTGTTAAAATTTTTAATTTAAATTTTTTAAAATTTATTTAGTTTAATAATTTTCTAAATTTAAAACTCTTTATTATTTTTTTCAAATTATTAAATATTTTGAATTTCATAATTTTTTCATTTAATTTATTATTTGAATTAATTTTTTTAAATCAATATTTTTTTATTTATTTTATTAATTTATTATTTTATTTTATTCTCAGGGATGTGTTTAATGTGTATTATATGTACTTATATACTTCCCAATCGTTGGATTATATTATGTACATATGGGGGGTCGTTCATATGCATGCGTTCTACTTTATATATCCTATGGGAATGTGTAAGTAAATGCGACATGCGGCACCTATACACTACTAATCCCGGTCAAACTCATTTTTTCTGATTGCCCCTTGTATAATAGCACTTAACTCTAACCGTAAGTCACGTGCTGCTGATTCAAACTTGTCTGGGACATTTGTCTTCATTTTTCATTTCTTTTCGTTACCCGTTTTTCCTCATTTCAATTCACATTTCACATCCTTTTTGTAAAGTTGATTTTTACCACATACCTTTCACCATCGACTGACTGCATTGTCCGGGGTTTCCAAAAATTCCAATCCTCTCTCTCTCTCTATTCTCTATCTAATAGTCCTCTATTATTAGACATTAAATATACTTTCATATAAGTGTTTCATCATAAGCATGGATCCTAATCATGAGATTCCTAAGTATTCACTCACTCGGATCCGGAAGGAAGTTTACTTACAAGTATATGATCGACTCAAGGGTTTCTATGCACCGGCTTTGAAAAAGGTAAGTTCACTTTCTTCATTTTGTTGTATACACGTTATCATTGAACTTTCTATTTTTGTTAAATCAATTTCCGGCTTATGAATGACTCAATGACTACATGTCTGCAAAGTTGTAAATGTATGGGATATATTTTGCAAAATATTTACAATATTTACTTTTGTATGGAGCATGCGGACCTTCATATATAATAATATAGTAAGTATAAGTATATTTAAGTAAATATGGTAAAGTAGCATTTAAAAGTATTTTAAATTCAGATGAGATTGCAATGTAGGTAAAGCCGATTTTTATTTATTTCATGAAATTAATTTGACAAATTGGTTTGGAGGTTGGTGGTTGAAATTGATATTGTCTGGTTGTTTTTTTTTTGAAATACCGTTGTGTGTGTGTGTGGAGTTTGTAATAGAGTCGAATTGTAATAAAAATAATAGTATGAAAATAGCTCTTTTTGATTAATTTTCGTACATTTAATTTTTGCACGAAAGTTTTTATTAGTGTCGTAAGTTTTAAAATCACTCTACATATCATGTGTAATTACTATAGCTGTAAATAGTGAATGTAGATCGTAATGTTTATTGCTTTTGCAGATATGGAATGAAAAAACGGACCCTGACAAGTTCATCCATGAGGACTTGGGCATCACATCCTATTTAATGACCTTGTGGAATTTTGACACTACAGAAAAGAAATCTCGCCCGAGTTTTGTTGATATTGGCTGTGGGAATGGCTTGTTATCATATTTATTGACCTGCGAAGGATTTGACGGATTCGGTTTTGATGTCAGAGAACGCAAGATTTGGAAATCTTTTGATCCTAAGCCACGACTGATTGTAAGTCAAAGTGCATATACATTCTTAGAAATTGAATTCCCCTCCCTTTTTCGCAACGGTGATGAAGTTGAATATTAACTTGATAAAAACCAATATGTTTATTTTTATTAATTTTTTGTATTTGCACTACACAGGTTAGTTCTTTTGATCCGAAGAATGATCAGATACTTCAAGACTGTGCTCCTGGTTCATGGTTTATTGGAAATCATCCTGACGAGCTTACACCGTGGATTCCAGTTTTAGCGAGGAAGTTTCGATCCAGTTTCTTTATAATTCCATGCTGTGCGTACGATTTCGTTGGAAAATATAAAAGGGAAACGTGTAAAGAAAGTGCTTTAGCCACGAGTGTCTATTCCTCATACATTCTTTACATCAAGCAGCTTGCCATCGACTGTGGTTTCAAAGTAACAATCGACCGGCTAAGAATTCCATCGACAAAACGAACCTGTATCATTGGCGTGTTAGATGAAACAAAACTGAATGATAAGAGTATAGATCTACATTGTGAAAATATTATTCGAGATCATAGCACGTCCGAAGAAGAACATCTGAATTTCCAACCACGTTGTGCTGTTGAACCCGTCCGTAACTGCACGAAGATAGGTCAGAATGTTGTGGTTAACATAGTCAAAATATTGTTCGATCACTTAATAAGTGACCTGAGTGAAGCCGATAATATAGTCATAGAGCATTTCTCGGAGTCAAATACAAAAACTAAGGAGGTAATATGGAACGCTGGTAAACAGGATGTGAAACTGTCCGACGCAATTAAAATTATTCCTCCGGAACTAAAGCAGCAAATGAAATCGCAGCATGGTGGATTTCAAACTTTAGTACGCAATCATGGCCATATTTTTCGCGTGATTCAAGGATTCGTAAGACTGAGACAGCCTCATTGGAGAGATATTGAAGCGGTGAAAAATACTGATAGAATCAGAACCAAAAGGTGCTACCTAAATGACCATCATCCTGACAAATGCCCCTTACCCTCAAACATCTGTCGATTTATTCACTGAGACTATGAAGTTTTTACACCCTTATATTTTCCTACCGACATGAAATGTTCAAAAATATTGTTACTTCATTTGTTGAATAAACATGCAAAATGAAATTAACGCAATTTTACAATGTCAGTTTTGATTCTAATTTTAAAGGACAAAAGGAATGAAATTATGAACCTCCTAAATTATGTACCTTAACCTCATAAAGTTTCTTAACTGCAGCCTTCACGTGGTACTCGTTAGATTTCAAATGGATTACAAACACTAAAGTGTTGTTGTCTTCGATTTTCTTCATCGCAGCTTCAGTTGTCAAGGGATATTGGATGACGTAAGCATCCATCCTGTGGAAAGATACAACATTAAAACTTTTGTCCATTGCACATAACATTAGGATCACTCCTATCGTCCTATCCATAAACAAAATTGCAGTACCTATTTCTGGAGGGGATAGATTTGCGGGGGAACTTGGGTTTCCTTCTTGGTCTGTAGGTCCTGGGTCTCTTGAAGTGAACTGTAGGACGAATCTTCCTAGTTCTTTTGCGTTCACCTTCAGGTCCCTTGATAACCTGCAAAGAATCGATCAAATCTGCATTAACTTCCAATAACAACATTCGAATTAGTTTAATTTCTATTATAAAAAAATTCAGTGTTGTTGTATAAGTTGGAATCATTGTATTCATCGAGATTCCCACAAAATTTCATCACGATTATGTATGAAGGCACTACTGAAAGGCAATCATAATCAATTGCAAAATCTTTACCTTTTTGGAAACCTTCAAGGCCTTGTTAATGGCCAACTGCCTAACTCTATCGCTCAATTGCTTGCGCTTTTGACGGGGAGTAAGATTAGGCTTGGGCTTTTTGGTTCTCTTCAGAGCCGCCGGCTTGGGAGCCGCTGGTTTGGCTGGATCAGCCTTCTTTGCCTTCTTGGCTGCATCTTTACCCGCTGGGGCAGCGGCCTTCTTGGCCACAGGCTTGGCTGCAAAAACAATAATTAAAATTAACATTTATCTTCACTAGCGCTTTTAAGAACTTAATTAATTATTCTACACAAATCCCTTCGGTAGTCAAAACTGCCTCCTAGAATCTGAACCTATAAAATTAAGCATGTGAAGGCCTCATGGTTGCTACAACCTGATGATCCATAGAGGTTTTTACAATCAAATTCCGACAATTTACGATATTAAATTCAGTTCCAACAATCCGTACAATTACAGCGTTACTGTGCCCGATATTAATTTTACAATTCTAAGTCAAAATCAAATCAAAATCATAAGTAATTTTTTGACTAAGAATAACGTCACTAGATATCAAACAAGTCCCTAAGCATTGGCATATATGAACCAGCATGGTTGGTAGCCATATTGGTTTCGGCATAATTATTTCTAAGGGACAAAATGCACACAAGTCCCTTAAATGCCGGTACCAAACAAGTACCTGGGAACTAATAATCAATTTTTCGATCAGTACTGGCAAAATTTTGATAAAATGTGGTCTTACCGTCCTTTTTTGGGGCCATATCGCTGGAAGTATATCTTGATCTCGTGTCTTGTTCACACTGACTGAGCGAATGAAGCACTGACTGCTGCACGACTAAAAGCCGAAAGAAGTTTCACGCGCCCTCGCTCAACACTTGGTGCTCTTCCTTAGATGGCACATGTGGTTGATGCTCAATTTGAGAAGTGAACTTGTGTTCACGTTCGACTATTATGCTAGCCAAGCTTTAATACTGCTTCTTTTCTGAATGCGGACAGGTATTGATATGGCGATCATAATAGGGGATACATATATGTCATATACTTTATACACACGGGCTCAATACGCCAATACGGGCACAAAACTCAAAAATACAATAATAAATCCTCATTCATCCCCATAGCAGAGATCATCCTGCATTCAATGCAGTGCATTGCACATTGCATGCTGTATTTATTTACTTGTATAGTATGCTCGTGCTTTTTGGACAACTCGCAGGAATATATTATCTTCATTTCTAGTTTATGTGGATGTGGAGTGGAATTGGAATGTTTGGAATTAGGCAGCTCGGAGCTCCACCACAATATCCACAAATAAGTTATCGTGTTCATGATTAAGTTACAGGCTCCGATTTTTTTAAATAACATCTTTTTATAGCTGTGATGTGAATACAAAAGTAGTCTCACCTGTTCCGTTATATAAGGTGACCTTTTTACTATACTTGGTGTTGGTTACTAATGCAATATTCCATTTAGAAAATGTAAATGTGTACTTGGCAGTTTGTTTTGCAACAAACGGTGGGATAGCTACAGCAGAGTGATTTCAGTGATTGTAGCTAGTAGCTAGCGATCGATCCTGATATTTTTTTGATTATATGTTATTTGACGTATAAAAAGTACTGAATTTTACTTACAACTCTTACAAGAAATATTGAATATACTTGTGGAGCTCAAAAAATAATGTGTTGTTGTACTTGTTTATTTTTATACCTATTACCGTACATACGAGTGAAGTCATTATTAGCTGTGCTGTAAACAGATTTGAAAGAGTACGGTAAATATAATAGTAAAACGAAACCATGAAAGTTAGCCGTCAGCTAACAGAATTCCCCTTGCCACTGGATCAAGAAACAACACCTTATGGACTGAACTCATTTACTCCTTCTGCAAGATCATTATCGGATCTCAATAGCAATATAAGCAATGGTCATCCGGGAGGTTCTCGGGTGGCCGTTCGCATGGCCAAAGCCGTTTTTGTGGGGGATGTGGGAGTAGGGAAAACATCGCTTATTAATCGATTCTGTCGGGATATTTTCGAAAATAATTACAAGCCAACAGTGGGTATTGACTATGAAATGGAAAGGTTTTGGATTCTTAACGTCCCTTTCAATTTGCAAATGTACGGAGTACCATTAATGATTTTTATGTAGAATAATTCTTATATAATATAGTTATAGAATAATTATTATCGTTTATTCTATAACTAACTCTATAGTTAACTCTATAATAATTGAAAAAGCGCTGAATGTATGTTGTATTATGCTTATTGTATTACTTCCATCAAAACGAACCCTTGGTTAACCTTATTTTAGATGGGATACTGCGGGACAGGAACGATTCAAATGTATTGCAGCTTCGTACTATAGAGGGTCTAATGGTAATTTTGAGATATTAACGTATTTTAATTATAGGCGAATATTGCGAAAGCGTAATTCGTTTTAATACTTAATACACCATATTATAGATGTCATATAAACAACTCTTTTTCTATATATGGATTTGGGAACATTTGAAATATTGTTTCTTAACAAATATTTTGATGATTTTGCTGATTTTTCAGCCGTAGTGACAGTGTTCGATGCAAGTGATCTAGAAAGTCTTTCAACTTGTCAGAGGTGGATGGATGATGCTGTAGGTGCCAATGTTGTCCCGCCACTCAAATTCCTGGTTGCTACAAAAATGGATTTGGTGGTAATTTGCGTTGAACTTTCCAAGCAAAAGTGATCTGTTGAGGTTACATGATGTACAGAATTTTATGTTTCAATTCAGAATGAGAATCATCGAGAAAGAATTTACCAAATGGGAATGAAGATGGCCAGTTTGCTTGGAGCAGAGTATTGGACGGTGTCTTCGAAAACTGGAGAAAATGTTGAACTTTTTTTCCGTAGGATAGCAGTTCTTACATTCGAAATGGGATTAGCAAGTGAGATTACTGATGCTTTTACACGACCGCCAAAGCAAATTCATCTTAACGCTGGTAAGTTAGATGATGGGTGTGAAATTACTTAGATTCTATTCTAGTAACATATTCTTATTTCCATCTGGATTCTTTTGTTGTTTATGAATTTAATCACGTCGTTTGAATTTCAGCTACAATGAGAACTTCAAATAACCAAGATGGAGATTCAAGAGTCAAAAGGTGTTCGTCTTGCAAAACACTTTAATGCTCTGATTCCTTAATTAATATTTCTGCTGCGGAGCTTGTAAACAAGTGCTTATACCTGCTTCAAACCAGGAAGATACACACGATGTACACAATCTGCGTCACTGTACGACAGCACCCGCTACTTAATTGAATGAAACTTAATGTTCAACTTATATGTATGTTCCCTCCACTTACCAATCACTGTGGTATGCTAAATTGTGGTGTTACGATTGAAATTTTTTACATGGAACATATTTGTGTCATCAACAGAAACGCCACCAAGTGATTCAGTGTTATTGTTTAGCACATTGGTGCCTGCACTGCAGTGTTAACATATTCTGCTGACAATACCATAGCGTTCATCACTATCGGTCGTATTATAAAATGGAAATTATAATAATATAGTTATATTAATTACAAAGTGTTTTAAACGATATACGTGTATATAATTAGCATTAGAGTTTTGTAAGATGGGATCGTTTTGACTCCTATACATTTCAATCTGTGCAACTCATACCATTGCCGATTGGTAATGGTACTGCTATATATGTTTAATGTTCAGTATTCCTATTGAAATCGCATTCTATCGTATGAGACGAGCTATTATTCATATTGTTGACTGTATCTTGTCGTACTTAATGCAATATTGATTCCTAAGCAGTCAATTTTATTAATTTTAGCATGTATTCTGCAAAACGTGTAGATATTGTTCGAAACGGATGGCTTTATACTTGAACGACGTAGTCATAGTTATTTTGTTATTATTACGGTGATATATTTTTTATAGCTATATTTTGTTTTCCATCCATGACGAAAGTGAAAGTACTTTTTTAGTAATCTCTATAATAATATCTACTTATATGCACGTAGTCAATATTTTAGGTTACCAACGAAGGGATTGCTTCTCTGTGGGATGGATTCCATTGTTTATGATTTTTAATTCAAGAGACTGTTTCAATGATCTTAAATATATTTGACAGATCCTCAGCAAGTTAATTGCTTGAATTTATGTATTTCTCTTTTTTTGTTGTTCTCTAGATTGTACACATTCCTTAGACTAAGCGAAAAGGATTGGTTGAATCCGTTGTTATTTCATTACATTAATTATAATGTTTTGTTGTTTTGAAATATTTGATATCGCCGAATTGCATTCGTGCTGAGATGTTAGCGTGATTGTATTTAAGTTTGTTGTTATTGTGCAAACATATACGTAAATAATGGCCGAGCACATTCATAAAGAAATTAACAATTAAATTGTAAGTAGAAATCTATTGCTGGACATGGCGCACGATTAATAAACTTTTAAAACGTGTGGTAAATTTCAACGTTTGTGCTACCATTATTATTGGCACGACTAGATAGGCTTGCATGGTGTGGTTGGGTTTTAGCTTCATTTACAACAGGTATGTGGAATTCATTTACTGCCGTCTTTCCATTCATAAAAGAAAACATCTCTTTACTAAATTGATCATTAACTGCATTCATTAAAGATTTTATGGTACTAGGTGCAGAGTATCATTTATTAATCTGATAAAATCATTAATTGACGACAATAAATTGAAGCCTTCATTTATTAGCAATAGTAGCTCACGCTGCAGTGCCATAATATCATTATATAAGAGATTGTTTTCATAACCTCTATAATCTAGTTACTTCTATGGTATCTTTAAATACGACGTTCACGTTCACGCACTGTTTCGTTCACATATGGATTATGTACCTACACGTATCCTGTTGGGAGCACGGTACAAAAAACAGCTTGGTTTGTCTCGCCATGAGACTTGAATATTTCCGTAAAAATTGTTGCTGACATGATTAGTAAAATGTCAACATTGTCAAGAAATTTAGGACACACATGTGTTTATATTTTGTTCCGTCGCCAAAATTCTTAAGGGTATATATACTAAACGAATATGTAGTAGTAGTGAAATATTAGTCGCATAAATATTAACTATGAAAATTAATGTACACCCTTCACCTAGAAAGTTAAATGTGTTACAGATATACCTAGATTATAAACATTCGAGACCTTGTGTCTTTGATACAATGAAGAAATAAATCAAGTGCAGAGTAACCAGGAAGCTTATAAATGATACCTGTTCCTGTAGATTTACGATTTGCGCTTGTGTCATATACTTATGTCAAACGGCACTAATAACATAAAATCTACAAAATAATTTATTTGTATAATAATAAAAATAACTTTTTTACTTTTCTCCAAAACACGTCGACCAAAAATTTTGGAGTCTCAAATATTGTTTGACTTAAAATGTATCTTTTAAACATACCACTGATTATTTTCTTCGCACAATCTGTTGTTTCTATTTTCCCCATTAGCCGTACAACCGTTGAATCAGTATACCCCATAATAATCCATGCCGGGGGCGAGCACGGTGTTTTCATTAGTTCAGAAAGTGGTTGTCAAGTGATTTCTCCACAACTTCGGTATGCAATTTTATTATTCTACCAGCAACAGTACATACAAATAGTCGATTGAGACGGTTAAATCATTTAAAAGACGACAATATTTTATTTCCGTCAACATTTTAATAGGGAATCAATCAGCGAATTTACTCTATTTCTTGCTTACAGATTGCATACTAATAAAAAAACTAGATTTAGGTGGTATGCAGTTAGCGACTCACTTTTGAAGGAAATGGCTAAAATTTGTCAAGACCACGAAAGGGATATCATCAGCCCTACAGAGCTTGTGACAAGCGT
Organism: Lipothrix lubbocki; assembly: GCA_034696945.1. Classification (NCBI taxonomy): domain Eukaryota; kingdom Metazoa; phylum Arthropoda; class Collembola; order Symphypleona; family Sminthuridae; genus Lipothrix; species Lipothrix lubbocki. Next base: position 20,344 of record JAQGAK010000275.1, read on the forward strand.
ACAGGAACAAAAGCGATTTATTTATCCCGGTAAGATGAAAGTACAAAAATTATACGATAAAAACAAATTTAGATTCGTCCTACGTAAATTACAATTAAGATATTAGCAAACTCCAACGGAAATTTCTCTTTTTAAGGTACAAAGTACTGCGGTGTTGGAAATTCTTCCAGAGGGTTTAATGATTTAGGAGAATATGCTGAAACCGATAAATGTTGCAGAGAGCATGACAGCTGTCAGGATTATATTCTTGGCTTTGGTTGTCATCCAATAAATGGTTTATGCAATCATACTCCTTTCACGAGGTTTGCTGAAATTTTTATGATTTTGTATTAATCTACTTAGGTACTTGCATTATATGCTGACCTCCGGGAAACTAAAGTATTTGTTCAATTCTGTGCTCAGATCAAGTTGCTCCTGCGATGAGTCATTTCGGAAATGTTTATTATCTGCTAATGAAACTATAAGCAACCGCATTGGTAAATTATTCTTTGATATCTTTGGACTGAAATGTTACCGCAATGATTATCCAATCATTAACTGCATGGAATACGGCGGGTGAGTATAGATTAGAGATACTTATAGACACACATAGATTGTTTTTTATGAACACAAACGTCATGTCAACATACATGAATATGCCTATATGTACATTTAAATAATTATTATAATGCAATGTTTGGTTTGTATACTTACATGCCATTATTGTGCATTTTATGATTTTGTTTACAGGTTTTTCAACATTCACTGTCAAAGATATAGACTGGATTATAATGAATCTCAAAGATTACAATTTTTTGACAGCCCTAGATTCATTCAAGCAATTCCAGGATCCCAAACAGAGGAAGAAAATGCGAATGAACTTTTATTGACGTATATATATTAGCATTATACTTCAATTACAATGAAATGAAGTAATGGTAAACCTTACGTCAAGTAATACACGTGTACTCACACAAAATTCAAATAATTCCAAACAATCTTAAAATATAAAAAGACAATAAATGTGATGACTAAAAATATTTACCGCATCCAGAAATCCCAGTCTTTCTTATGACATAACACAGCATATATAACACAGTCACTATTTAAACGCATGTAGTAATTTGAGTAAATACATACATTCCTCGCGACCAAAAAAATCAAAGCATGAGCATACAAATCACAATAAAGTAATCACCGACTGTCAGTACTTTCATTTCCTTCTTCCTCTTCTTCATCGGGATATCTTACTCCTGTAACTTGTAAACCAGGTTCGATTTCATGATGAGGAGGTGGTGGTGGCCTAGGTGGCGGCAACGGTCGGGGTAGTATTGGTCGATTATCGGGTGGTGGTAACGGTGGAGGAGGAGGCTGTCTGTCCACGTTAATAAGTTTATCAACCACGTCTGATACGGTTGGGTAAGGTTGAGTTGGGAAGAATTGCCAGATGGGTGGAAAGTCGTAATTATATTCGAACTCCACGCATTCGCCCCTGTTAATTTATCATTCCGGAAAGTCATAAAAAATTGCAAACTGGTCCTCAAAGGTTGAACTTACGATTAGAGAATCATAATGAGTGTCTTTCATGACGTTAGTTGATGTGGAAGAATAAATCTTATTTTAGTAAATTAAGCAAATCTAAGCTCCTGAAAATTGCAGTAAACATCGCTGGAGCTAATTATGGGCTATATTCTGTAGCCTACTTTCACTACAATGGGTAATTACTTTCCTGTCCATGGAAGGTATTGAACTTGTACAATGTAAAAGCAGCTTCATGCATCATTCATGGACGGAATGGCGTATAAATTATGCCGAATTATAAAACTCCAGTTTGTTCTAGTCTTGTCACAAATACAATGAAAATTCTGTCGCTAACATTTAATTACTGTTGCCATTGGAATAAAATATCGTTCTTTGGGAGTATCTTACGTGATTCGATGTTTCTTGCAATATTTGACGGGATGTCTCTCAGCGTAGCAAGGAGGCTTCAGTATGTTGAAATATAGGTTTGCAATTTTAAAGCTCGTGATGGAACTGAAAGAACGATCTTGTTGAAGGCAATATCGAAACCTGTCATCGCAATCACAGTGGGATCTGTAACATTAAACATGAAACAGACCTGTGTAATTCTGTATTTTATTGTTACAGCCTACTTAATCTTTAGACTTAGTTCTTTAGCCTTGGTTAATCTAAGGCGGTTTAACATATATAATCTATAATAATTCCATTAATAACTACAAAAATAGTAGAAATCGGTATTTCTCTTCTGGGACGCCGTACCCATCGAACCAAAGCCAAAGTGTGTGTTAGCAAGGGCTCACTAATGCGATTTATTACTAATCTCTTTATTAATTGAGGTTGCAGATGGAATCTTTATCCAAGCACTAGTTATTATTTACTACACCTAGAATTGACTTGATTTAATTAATGTTCTGCATAGTGTTAGCATGATGCCCCACTATAATGTTAATGCGTCAGCTGCTGTTGTTGCTTTCCTCATTGACAGTCCGCACATGAACTTCTCAAAAGCCTGTTTCCCTATACGCAAATCGGCGATATGCATGTATGCTCAAACATGTTTACACAAGCAACATTGAAAAGTGGTGTTTAATTATGAGATCACTTGGAAGAACACGTTGTAATTTACCTGCCTTCAAAATAGGGAAGTTGTGACTCTAATGAGTCAATCTCGTAGATGACTTTCTTGACTGTTCTATAAGTTGTTAAACAGTTACGTACCTTTAATTACTTAATGAAAACCGTCAAGCAAACCGCAACGCATGCAAGAAATATACTCATTTAGCGTATATAATTAATATGATTTAATATTAAGTTTTGAACATGAATTATCAGAACCTGAAATATATTAATCTATCTTATGCAGCCATTTTTGTTCCCCACTACAATTCAACTACCCATTATTTAATAGAGACACAGTCCGGAAGAATTAGATAAAGTAATTAGTTTCAGTGCAGACAGCCTGGTATTAGTGGCAGAAATAAAGACTGGTATTGTGCGAACTGGAAACTCTGCCTTTCACATAGTACATACTATACATGTACCGGGCTTTTGTATAGGAGACAAGTGGCGTGGCAGGATAAGCAGCAAATACCTCATAATTTATACCGCTACCGTAATACAGTGACACATCTCCCCCATCGTGTTATTTCTTTCAAGAGGATCAGTGGTAAAATCTTTCTGAAATGAAACTCCAGCTTACCTTGTATAATCCGAGTCGTTGCAAATGCCATATTTGCAAGATTTTCCACCCATGTTTTCCCCACATTGATCATGATCCCTGCAGCATTTGTCAGACTCAGTGTAAAAACCTAGATCCCATTTTCGCTTGGCAGCCGAGCCTTTCCCGCACCAAAGCGTTCCTTTCAAAAAATACATAAAACTGGAATAAGCCTAGGTTTTTACTTCAAACGAAACACACTGAATGTCAAAACTGCCAAGCAATTTCATTCTCAATAAATTTTTAAAAGTAGCCAGTGAGCACAAAGTATATATACTATACCACACTCAACTTTAATCAATATATTACATTTTTTCACAAACTCTGAATAGTTGACAGACTTTATGCAAATATGGTTCTGTGGAAAAAAACCTTGAAATTCGGAATTTTTATTTTGCCCCATGGGAGTTTCCTTTACATTTATCCCATGGAATGTAAAGTACTGTACGTATATAAACGAGTTAGGATTAGGACAGGAATAACAGATATTTTGTTAATTTATGTTAATCCGATAAAACTCACCTGGGAAAATTAGAGGAAACGCAGACTCTGGTGTTGTATTGTAATAAAAATCGTCCTCTTGATCACTCTCACGGAAATCAGAAGAATTTGACTGCGGAAACTCGTTCGTTTCTTGGAACTGATGGGAATTTGACTCTCTTGACTCCGTTCGGTTCGGCTTCCAATCAAATTCCAAAGGTTTAAACAAAGCACCTAGCCGGCATTTCCCCAACATGAGACGAAATTGAAAATAATTGACCTCTGTCATGCGGTCAGCCTTTAATCGCCTCATCCATTCTGCATCACTGCGCATTTAAGATCATTTGAACAACATTGCATGTGATTCATGAGTTTTCATTGCATTATTTTATTTGGACGAATATACGTATACATACAGTCCTTTCCACTAACTGTACGCAAAGCATTTGCGGTCAGGTCTTGCGAAACAAGAACTGAGACTCGAACAGCAATCAATTACTTCAACCACATGTCATGGAAACCTTATTAGAAGCACGCGCTGGGAGCTTATTTTTTTGTCACAAATATTTTTCTAGCATGTCCTTCAAAATTACCTTATAGTATGTAATTAGCGCTGATTTAATGTTTGATATTGTTCATTAATAATTATTATGTAAATTTTACATTGAAAAACTAATGTTTACATACGGCACGTATAGTCATTTGTAATATCTTGAGTGAGGTTATTCGCTACGTGCTCAGTGGTCTTCGTGGAATTAACTCATATCGAAATGGTAAAGACTTAGGACATGATATCATATGGAAAATGGAAATTAATATTAACCACTACGCTACTCCTTGCGACAAGTAATAATACAAAAGGTGTGGACAAGGAAATGTGTAATAAATTGTTGTCAGATTAATAAATAATGTGTATTTTCATGTTTCTGTGTGTGATGAGTCAGTATGCGTATGAAAAATGAGATTTGTTCTTGACCCATATGTTTATTTTGAAAGCAGTCGGTCGGTGACAATACAGTGTGGTAACAATTGTTTACATGGTGGGTTCTTCATGCTTAATTGCACTAACCGTCTTCAAACACCTTTAATTAATGAAGCGCTCGTTGAATCTTTTTGATTGTCATTATCTCATAGCTTATTATTAGGCAACTCAATCTGCGAAAATTGCGACAAACGAAATATGGTTCCTAGAACGCTGAAATGTTAGTAAACTTGATTCCCAACATAAGTACATTCAAATTCTGAAAAAATATTTTGCGAAATTTGCGAAATTTGCGAAATTAGATTTAAGATGCGAAATTGTATATTTTTAACAAAATTTCAAGTAATTAGTCGAAATTCTGCTCATTTTTTTATGATTTTTACTATTTTTGAGCAATTTAGCTTTTAAATTAGAGTATTAAGAAATAATAGTACATATACAGAGCAATTATTATTTAATAATAAATCGGAAAAAATTATTTTTACCACTAAATTCTATATTTAAAGTCAACGTTTGTGTCTCCACTTTGCATAGTTTTTTTTTCAAAATGAAGTAAACGAAATTATAAAGACGTTTAGCATAGCGTGGACACGCGTTGTTGGACAATTATTTTTAAACTTTGAAAACTCTTTTTAAAAAATAACCTTTTCGACGCGGAGCAATTTTGTCACACCAATTGACAATTTTCTTGCAAATACGATTTAGAAGTTTGCATGTAATCTTGTTGTTAATAAAATAACTTTTTAACCAACACGTAGTATGAACATTTTGGAAATCCACAATTTGCAAATAGTATACTCAAAGTGGATGAATTTTAACTAAAAAGTTGTTGTAGTGACCTCAAGATTACAAGTAAACAATGAAGATTTTCTAATGTCTAAATTTTACGGATTTAGCTCACATTTTAAAAAACTACCTAGCCGATACAATTCAGATCATTTTAACACCAAATTTGTGAACCATTTAATAAGTAAAAAACGGTTTGATCGCAATTGATTTTGTGTTAATAGGATATACGTTCAATCGTCAGTCGTGCAGACAAAGTTCATTTTCAGGTGCGCAAAAATGGATTGTTCGAGCTGTACGAAATGACAAAAGCAGAATAGGGATAGACACATTTTCAAATACCACCAATGTATGACTTAAAATAATAAATAACGACTACGAGTATTTATATTGCCGATTGGGAGTCTAAAACTCACAAATGCATAATATTAGGCTTGTATGTTATAACAAAAACAAAGCAAACTCATTTTATACTATTATTTTACCGAATTTAAAAAAATTGCGAAAATTGCGAAATTGAAAACATATTTTGCGAAATCGGAAGGCGAAAAAATGCGAAAAGTTGAGTTGCCTACTTATTATGAATGACCTGTATGAGTGCATCAAAATGATCAAATGAAGACAATTTCACTGGCGTAATTCCTTCACTCGACCTTAAATTTTGAATTATTCTCATTCTCAGTTGAAAATAAAAATGCTTTTTCCAGCTACTGCTTTCGCCTCCCTAATGAAAACTTAAGTTTAAGTTAACTTTACAATATGTATCTTACACTTCAGCAACATAGAAGAGAATACAAAAATACTTACTCTCCTTCATACACGTGGCAATCTTTTTCAGGTCCAATCTCTATCACGGTGTTCCCTGTGGAAAAACATTATTTTTATTTTGTAGAAGTGCATAAGCTATTCCTTAGTATTGCCAGTACAAGTATTGCATACACACATGAATTGTTTTACGATTTGTGCAATGTCCATAGATATAGAGATTCAACACCTTAATGCAACAAATGCAAGCTAGCAACAGAACGGTTGCAGACATGCATAATACATGGATAGTAAAAGTTTGAAGAGTAGGAAACCATGTTTAATAATGACATTCCTGGCATAAAAACCAGTAAAAATGTACTAACCTTTCTTGTCGATATAAAATTTGGAATTTGGAGGAACACGATCAGCTCTGTAATGAAGCCCGGCGTCTCCTGAAACATTTTTATCGTTGGGATGAGATGTTGTGGCGAGAACTACGGCTATTGATGCCAATCCAAGTACTTGGTACACAAGGAAATAGGTATATATATTCCTCAAGCACAGTTTCATTGCCTCTCCTTGTAGCTCATAAATGCGAGAGAAGTCTCAATATAAATGATGATGCCTGCTCAATCACATGGAATAACTTCTGTTCTTATTTTCAATTTTTTATAACGAAATGTCAATTCACGTAATCCATAGCTCTTCAGGAAATCAAACAGTAAATTCCTAATCTATGGTTAATGCACTTATAGACAATTTTTTTAACAGAATCAGAATGTGGTTATTTAAAAATTGGTTTTGAATTTTCTTGGAGTTTTATGACTAATTACACAGTAATCCACACGCACAAGTCGACACCAAAAATTTAATTCCAAGGGGTACAAAATAAAGTTTTTATAATCACGGAAGAGCCATCTAAATACAGTAGATGTGTCCATTTTTTGCCACTAGCAAAAATTGTAACGTTTCATGGTAGACAAATGTGTAATTTTAAAAGTCTCGTTATTTGTATATAGTGAGCACGCGTGTGCCTTTGTAGACAGCGAAATCGTAAATGCGTGTCTAGAACAAAATTCAAACCCAAATTAAATAGGTAACTGCAGTTATGTTTGAGACCTTAATAGTGACCATTTACTTTTGCTGCATATTATCCTAAGCATTGCAATTTGCAATCTGTGTTGACAGTTCACCAAAACAACACCATGGAGTTGCAACTTCCCACTCACTCAAATCAGCAAACGTATACTCTCATTCGTATATAATCGTTCGAGCATTCGTTGTCTTTGTCTATACAAATGCACATTCCCCGTAGCAAAAGACTCAAAGACCTGACCGTAGATGTTATTATATAACAAGTATGTTTGTAAATTACGAACCTAGTTGGGATTCAGGATGCAATGCACGCAAGTGAACACCTTGTTCTCTATTAATGTTGTTGCTGTTTGACAGACAAAACTCTAATTCACAAGAAAATCAACTAACTGCAATTTTACTTTCCACTCGACACACGTCATACAGGCTAAAGTATGTTGGGCACAAGTCACAATGGCATACCTATACCACAAGACCTTGCAGGACAGTGTTTTATTTCCTCTATTAGTATTTCATTGAAAAACTCGGTATTATTTAGATGTGACCTGTATACTGCCACCAGTTTCTAATGATCTATGAATATTTCAGCTATTAATGCTAATAATTTATTGTTAGCTGTATGATTATAGCTTCTCTACATGACCCCACATTCACTACAGCTGCTGTAACCTTCCAATTTCCAATTTAATACACGAATAGACAAAAGGCTATTCTCAAGAGTATAGGCTATCTTTACTGTAATAATACTAACAGGACTCAAATTCAATAAGATTCAGATTCAAAATTCAAAACAAAGCCTTAAATTGATTGCAAAAACAAGCGTCGTTTGCACAATGACCATCCTTATATGACTTGTCACAGAATGCGGCAGTATAATATGTGCTTACCTGTAGTTACTGCATGCATAATTGTGTTAAGTTCATTAAAGGACTAGTAAGCATGATGGTATATAGTACCCAGGGCCATGACGTAACGTCCTACTGAAACATTAGCATTACAGGCATGTCTTAGGATTTCGCATAATTTTATTTATTAAAAATAACAAAGACCAGAGATAATCAACGATGTGTGTTCAGATGAGATGACTGTGCATTTAGATCCTTATTGAGATAACTCTATATATGCATGTCATCAAAATCACACTGACAATCAGTGGGTAATCAGTATGTATATCTTTAGACGTGGTGTAGTCCTATACCGATTGTGTCATTGCCCACCCCAATTTAATAGAGTCATTCATCCACACATGTGGATATTGAGTACGCTCCGATCATTACTTATTCATATAATTCACTCTTACTGGAGATGTATAAACAACCGCTCTGTGACTACACAAGAAATCGCTTTGTACTTAATTACATAGAAAAAAAATCATGCAAATAATATTTTTATTGCTCAATTGCTTTCAGCAATAAATAAAATTACAGCATGAACATCACAATGACCCTGCTATATAATTTGGGAATCTCAATGACTTTTCATTCAACTATAGTCAATGATATCAAATCAATGATTGTACTATCTATATTTCAAATTACTTTCTACGTCAAAAATATATATACCTACATGCAAATTAATACACACAATTAGTGAAAACTCGTTTTCCCTTTTACTCAATTACTGTTTTTACACATTTCAGATTACTTACCGTACATAACAACACAAATCCCAATTTACTATAAAGCAATCTACGCAGAAATGGGTTATATGTCATTTTCATTCGTACTCACAGTCAGTCAGTGAATGGGACTTGAGCGTCACTAAACATATGAAGAAGGAGGTTTTAAGTGTGTGCGTACGTCATGTATTTGGATAGGCAACAATGCAACTATACATGAAATGTGTGCATGCAATTTTGGATAAGCATGGTTTATAGAAAAAATTAAATTAACTTTTTTCATCACATCATTTTGGCTTGAATGTTGTCTGCAAATCTTGAGTTATAAGCTCTGCTCTATCCATGCCTCAATATATGCAGAATTGAAAAAAAGTTTACGCACATGGTATGACATTCTGCAAGATCCTCGCACACTTCGACGCAATCAACGCTTTATAATGTGACAGGAGATTTGCATCAATTAAATCCATGCTAATTCTATTATTTTAAGCAATAAATTAAGAAAATACAGGAAATGCTCACGCTCACTGGGCTTTTTAATCCTCTCTTAAAATTGTAGTTGCTTATTTAAATTGCATTTCAATCCTTTTCTTACACAATACCTTCGATAAACAATGCATATTTGACACATCCTTAAAATACTGCTTAATTCAAAGCAGCATTCGGGATCATTTTCGAACCCATGAAGCCTTACTGATATTATATTCTTCTATCAGTATGGCAACTACATAGTTATTTTTGAAAAGTTTTTTTCAGATTGCCTCACTGTTTTATCCTTAATGTTTGTAACTTTGATGAATTCAGGAGCTCGTGGTCGGCTTAAATACCTTTGGATTAGAATAAAGAAACCACTTACATGGATATGTATAATCAATGTCACCGACTACATCCACAAGCCAAAATACTTTTCAGGGTTTGCAATGCCGCTGGTAGTGTTCATCTCCAACGAAAAACTCTACGTTGGTATACATGTACAACGTTCAGAATAGGGTGGCGTGACCTATCATGTAGTATGCTATGTTAACTTCTTAAACTATTGTAATTGATACCACCACACTACACTGGCACCAGCTGGCCGGTTCCTCCCAAATGCCACAAATCATCTCCGCAACCCCCCAGAATTCTCGACTTTTATACGCTAGGATATAAGTGCAATATGAATTTTGGTTTCGAGAAATATAATTTAAAACTTAGGTTTGACAATATCGGTATACTAAAGTATACTTATTATAATCTGATTATGATTTTCAATATTGCCACGGCTAACGTGAAAATACACATATGTCCCGTATACATTTGTGGTATGAGCGTCCAGCGCACCTTAGTTAGAAAAGTTATACGACGTGAAGTAAACAACAACAATGTATTAATAAAAGAATTTATTATTGTAGTACACAAACTTATCGCAACCTGCTCGATAAATGTTAACACATTATTGGACAGTAATAATGGACGATAACCAGCAAAACTTAATTTCTAAAGTAGTATTTTATTTTAAAACACTTTAATCATTTTGGTCTTTGATCACTGAAAACTAAAACTGTCTGAACTGCCAGCTCGACCTGGAGTAATGCTGTGAAAATGAAGACTTCCTATCATACCTTGAGCCCGTTGAAGTAGGTATGGTAGCATTTTCAGGACTTGGGGCGAACATTGATTGAGAATCTGGTTTTACCCTGGAAGAAGTACCTTGTAGAGGTACTGAGATTAAATTTGATCGAGAAGAATGTACAACAGGAATTGACTGCCTTGACTGATAACTTGAAGATAAGGAGGAATCCAGTGCACCATGAGAACTCGAATGCCCATCTGCAGACGTGGAGACTACATTTCTAGGCTTGTGACGATGATTTATATGAGCTTGTAGATCACGTTGAGATAGATATGTCCGACGACAACCATCAAAACCGTATCGACTTCCTGCAATAAAGGTTATGGCTTTGAACAATTCTGAAGATATTTTGACAGTAATTAATACATGTTTTAGCAAAGGATTACCTTCATGGTGACACATATATACACTTCCAAGCTGTGCTTGCTCTATCCGGTGAACTTTATCATTACAACGGGAACATTTATCGGCTTGTTTTTTGGCACAAGAATAACAGAATACATGCTTACAAGGAATCTGTGGAGAGGAAAAATGAAATAAGTCAACATACCCGAAAATTAAATGTAAGTATAGAAAACAATAAGAGAGGTCAAATAGTATCAATACTTACCAATCGACCATATAATCGAATTGGAAGGAGGCAAGAAACGCACATGTGAATGTTCGGGTTAGGAACCTTTTCAGCGCTTGGGTTGTAATTATGAAACCAGTCTAACTCAACCATGGGCTGTGGAGGTTCAGTAGGGAGAGTGGTGAATGTTGGGGGTACTAATTGCGATATATCATCATCGATGCTAACTGTTTACGATAAAATAAAAACACAATTTTGAGTAAAAAAAATATACACAAAATTTGCTTTCAATGATTTACATTTCTATTCATGATTACGGACTAGAGTTTATAAGATCAATAAATTTTAATAAGAATACACGGACTTACATTCAACTTTTTCAGAAGGGAGACCTATGAAATCTGGCTTTACTGAAAGAAAAATATAAACTTTAGTACACTCAGATTAAGAGATTTAAGATGTTTAAGGCATACACTAGACATCCAAATTGAGTTCATTAGACTAAGTCACTGCCACGAATTATCCTTGGCCCCAGCACACATAATTCCTTAAATTAGCATTGCCTTTTGTTGGTTTATTATTATTGCTGCAAAATTATTTTACTTCGGAGTTGGACGTAGTACGTTTAATCTTGTAACCCTTTGAAGTTAAACACGATGTACGATGATCGTATCATGACCCTTAATTTTAACAGCATTTTATTGTGGGACAATGGGTGACGCCTAATGTCTGAGATTTGAAGTTGGGGACTGCTATGAACTAACAAGATCAAAATACAAAATTACAAAACGGACAAGATAAATTCCAAATCTCTGAGTAGAAAATTCCAAGGGTTTTTCTTTCAATTAAAGCACATTTTTGCATTCCGTTTGTTCTTCACGGCATATAGAATCGATTTCACGTAATTGCACTCGCACTACAGAAAAACTAGCACCAGAGTGCATCTGGTCGGACTGGGTGCAACTATAGTTTTTAGACGAAGTTTAAAACCAGCTCCGAATGACATTTTAAAATATCTGTGGTTGGGAGTTCTTCGTCTGTAAACAGGATTATTATTCCACCGATATGGAAGAACCCCCTATTTTTTAGGGAAGAACTTGTGCAACCCGATTGACTGATAACTTTCAGCCTATAGGACTTCAACTCATGACATGGATGTGTAGTTATGGCCAACAATGTATAAAATCTCACATGGATCAGCGAGTGCCGGTGGTTCTGGAGGAATCTCTACCATGTTATCAACTGTTTCACTGGTCTCAATTTGTTGCTCTTCTTCATCGCTCTCAATCACCTGAATAGACCACACAATAAATTAATTATTAGCACACAACTACAATGTAATGCACAACTGATTATTATAGACAGAGTCTTAGACCCCGTCATCGCTATTGTTATTAGCTAACCATTTTTTTTGGCCGCCCTCTCCCTCGTCCTCGTCCACGGGGTCGCCCCCTTCCTCGACCTCTACCGCGGCCCCGTTTGGTGCCCGATTCTCCATCCATTCCGGTCCCCAGTTTGAACACTTACTAAAAATAATTATCTTGTAATCACAGTGAAACCAGATAGCGGTCTGACGGTACTGTCAAATCGGAAGCCACTTTTTCCGAATATAATTTCCAAGAATAGAACGTTAGAGAATATTAAAATCTATAAGTATAATAATATTATAATATTTCCCCACGGCCCTTTAAATCTACTAATATTACAGTTCTACATGTACACACAATATCAGTCTGTAATTTTAACATAAGAGATTAAAGATCTTCAATAACATGGTCAATGAGTGTCCTATCCTTCAATACTACTATTTAATAATACCATGTTAAATTAGTACTATCAAAATTACTATTTAACATGGTCTTTTTCGAGTACTCTTATTATATACTATACTCGCCCGGTTAACACATCATTAATCTCAATAGCTAAAAATGTCACTACATACGACCGTACAATATATACTCCGGGTCAAGAGACTATATATACTCCAGCTAAATAATATATTATAAAATGTATTTGGTATAATAATATTTTTAATCGTTTTAGATTTTTCGAACTAATATAATAACAAGCCCCGAATTTTGATTTTGGCAGTTTTTGGTTTGGTTTGGGCTTTCTTATTTAAGATTGGCGGAGATGGAGATAGATGAAGAATAATCTGTAGTAGCGGCTAAAAAGTTTGAAACGATGGTACTGAATCATCAGTATACTAATACTGATGGTAAAGTAAAAGTATGGTTATTATATATGAGCATATGGGTATACCGCATTATATTTCTTATATTAAAAACATTCCAGCAGCTGCACTTCAAATCTCCAAAAAGGCCAGAGAGTGAGAAAAAGAATTGCAGCACCACAGACTATTTCCTGTGACGATCATGGAAAAATGGATGCCTTGGCTGCCATGTACAGGGAAACGAGTAAAGCACTTGGCGGAGAGCTGCAAAGGTACCAAGCAGGTGTCTCTATAGTCGTGTGCCAAAGGAGAAATTGCACCATATTTAGCTCTGTGCAGTGGGCTGAGAATACATATTTACAGACCAAACCAAAGGAAAACCAAAGAGAGAAGAATTAAGAGGAAGAAGAAGAAGAAAGGAGACGACGAGAGAAGACGAAGAAGTCGAAGATTTGAAAGAGAGAGATAGAACAATCTACTATACACTAATACACACATATAATACTATAATATACATGTCATTGAAAAATGCATGCAATACCTTCATCGTTCATATCACCACCAGTGTATTTTTATTCCTCAAAATCTCTTATTATTATTCCTTTAATATTAACTTGATTCAGGGAAGTTGTGTCCAGCAGATCTAACAGCAGCAGAATTTCCATCACCACGACAGTCTGTGTTTGTTTTGTCTCAACTACTCCCTACTATACCCCAGTATCCCCAATTAAGTATTTATTAATCATTTAAGTATCTATATACACACAATGTAAAAACTAAAAATTAAATACTAAATAATAACGTGTGTGTGTGTATTTGTAAAAGTTACAACAGAATAATAATAGAGACGACTGATGACTTTTATAAAAATAAATTATACAAATAATCTCTGCCTTAGTTCTCCAGCCACCCATGCACATGGGCTTGAACAACAACAGTTGTCATCATCAGCTTTTTTTAGCAATTTTTCAAGTATACTTACATATAGATTAAAATTGTGTTTGGATTCTTTTGGACACCGTTCTCAACTTTCTACATATAGACCGCAAACAGTAGTTTAATAGTATACAGTTGTGGTATCTGACGAGATAGTTATCTGATTTGTGGTGGGGAGTCTATAATCTATAATAATAAAGAGAATTTATTATCATTGGAGTTTTAATGAATTAATGGACAAGCTATAGATTGCATTTTGCAGAAAAGAAAGGATAAAGATATTTGAGTATTATTTCATTTTACTAAACTTTATATATAGACTATTATTTATAAATAGGAGAAATATATACTTGAAGAAGAATATAGGAAGAATACATGGGAAAAATTGAAGGGTCACCCCACCCCCTCTCTTGTTTTATATAAAGGAGTCAGATTTCATTTGTATTGTTCATAAGATTTGTAGAATTTTGGTTTTCAGTTGGATATTTTACAAGGTTTTGAAAGTTTGCGTTCTTCAGATAGATGATACATTCCTTTGATTTCAAAATGACAATCTTTCAGGGGGATAAGATAGGATATGAGAACTACAAGACAAGCTTTTTTCTACATATTTGCTGAGACGGCGTCTCTGTCAAAGAGGGAGAACAAAACCAAAGTGAAATCAAGTTAGCATTTTGGTGTAGAAATATGTAAAAATAATTGAATTCATGTATTCATACACTGGGAAAGAAAAGTCTGAGCAGCTTTAAGTGGGATCATTATTGTGAATTGTGATATGTATGCTTATGATATACTTTATATTTATACAGTTCGGAATTCCTCAAGTGTGAAATTGTGTCGTTCTCTTTGATTCATCTTCAATCTTGGTTTTTTACGTATACTACAGCAGTTATAGCTTCTTCGTTTTGTCTGTGTGTATATAAATATATGTGAGTGACTGGGGGGAATTCATTGAGCGGAGATTGGAATGAAATTCTGCAATGACAATGGCCAACTTCCGAGGTTCATGTCTGCACTGTGGCGAAGTAAATATATTGTTATCTTCAGAAACTATTCATCTTTTGTGGATGTTTAATGCAACTGTTTTTGTACATTTAGTTTTCTGTACACCGCAAATCCTACCTTTCATATGAGTCTATTTCTATATCTATACCTGTCACCTGTCTCTAATGTCATTTTGTAGTATAACAGGGGTTTTAGTAAATTGAACATATATATAGTTTATTATCAGTCATACTCTCTTCCACCTTTTTCTAGATGGGTTGATTATTTAATGTGTGAAGTCTTTTTGAGCCAAATGTAATTATCTAAGTTTGAAGTTATAAAGTTATAGGTTCTACCTATAGTTGAAAATAGTCTGATTTGTATATTAAGGGGCTGACGGTCCTTTATCATCAGAAACGATGTATTGCCGATTTAACTCTTATCTTTCACTTGTTTTCCATTTCGCAATATCAGTTGAAATGTTCATTTACATCCAATAGCCATGAATATTCCTGGTACGTCTAGTCGACTATTGTATATAGGAAGCATTACAGCGTTAGATGATAAGATCGCAATTCGTGTCCGGATTTACAATGAAACAATCAGAGGCTTTATCAGTGTTTTAAATTTTAATTTCATCCATAACTCTCATCAGTGGAATATTCCGCAAATATTGTCATTTAGATTCTAATGTGCGATTTAATCTCTGGCCATCCATAAAACATTGAATATAGTTCAATGTATTAATTTCGTAGAAGACCTTCATCGCGAGCCCTAACCATCAGTAGGTGGATAGTCTGATTGATTACTAAATTGTGCAGCCTCAGTTAATCTAATTATCCTGAGAATGATTTAGTGTTTTAGAGTAGAATCTAGAATGGTATTGCCATTAGAGCAGTGACAGGAACGTGTGTCAAGTTTTTAAGCGTTTGTAAATTCAACAATTTTTTTTACAAAATCTGTTGTTATTTTGCAGGCCGCAGTTGGTCCTATTATGACGGCTGGAGTTACCAAATTTCATCCTGAATGGTAACAAATATTGTTTATTGATCAGAATTGCCATTTGTCTAAATTATTTTATCGTTCCCGTAAATGATTGTTTGTGCAAATAATTATCAACTTTTTTTCCTTTTTTAGTTTCCGATGCTGCAGATGTCAGTCATGCATTGGGGACGATGAGCAGTATGTTTTGGTCGGACTATCTGCTCTGTATTGGTAAGATTACATTATTTGCAAATTGCCTGCATATGTATTATACATTAGTCAATTCGAATTTTACGAAGCAACTATTTGCCACTTCTGATAAGTGTTTTTCAGGAGCCTACCGTACTATTTTGGGTTTACACTTGAGATTTGTTGAATGTTTTCCTAACTTATAATACGAAGCTAGTAAAATCATTATTTCCATGATGTTTTCAATGTTATCAACTTTAATTTCTTGCTTATGGTTAGTTAGTTTGACAAAATAATGAAATTATGATGTAAGGAATGATTGTTGTCAGCGAAAAAATTATAAAATGCCAACGGCAGTTTGTTATATGATACATGAAGTTTATTGTAGTTTTCACGGATGCAGCGTTTTAATTGCTTCCTCGTAATCTTTTGCATTACGTTCTCAGTTACAGCAAATTAATTAAAAATAAATATGAATAAAAATTAAAAACATAATCAATCATGCGACAATTTTGTATACAATTATTACGAGCATTAATATGATAGATATCCACAATAAGTTTTCCACTATAGAATTTATTTAATTTTAAAGTGGTATATTGAATTGAGGTTAGTTTATTTTTACGTAATTATATGGCAAAAGGCGGGGAACGGGTACTCAGGTTCACTAATTTGGACCTCACTTTGTGGTATTTAAAGTTGCTGCACCTCTGAAATAATTGTTTTTTTTCTTTTAGCGGAGTCTGTTGGTCCAAGAATGACACAGGAAGTCAAAAACAGCATGTGATTAAAGTTATAAAAATTCCAGCATTACACCGCGATCCTTCGCAGTACAAATTAAAAAAGAACTGGTCCGACTCCGTGGTTTACGAAGTTTGTTCTCTGCCACAGCCTCAGTAAGTGAATTTTAAAAATTGGTATTATGCCTGGACAGTTAATTACTCTTAAACCGTGGTCTACGAAATTGCCACCAAAATCGATTTTAGCTATGTAAGTATAATTGTTCGCATTGTGACATGGCCGTCTACTTTATGCTGAAATGTTCTAAGAGCCTGGCCTAGGTTAGAATAGTGCCTATCGCGAGTTCACACGCGAGTACACATTTTCGATTTTTTATTAGAGACGGAAAATAAAATAAAACCGTAGTAATAATCTGTATGAGTAAACATTAGGTATTGTCACAAAGTTGACACCGCCAATGTCTCGGGAAAGGTTTTGGGGTATACATAAAATGCTTACATATATGTATATGTATTTATGTTGGCTTCTGTAAAACTTTCTATTACTGCATTGAATTGGATAAACTCCTTCACTTTTACATTCAATGTATACAAAGACGCTATATTTTACTTGTAATAAGTTAGAAGTCTTCATTCGAGTTCTTTGATTATAATATTCAGTAATGGAAAGTATAGTATCTAAGTATACACAATAGTAAAATTGTATGGTCGTGGGAATATTTTTAAGAGTTCTACCACAACGTCTTATTAATCGCATTATTTCGACATCTTGGGAAATCACAATAGAGGTACACATATATCCAGAAACACTGTTGAAATCCACGAGTATAGTTAACAGCTCGCAGCTCGCTGTACATTGTATTAATTAAAATCAAAGTCTTGATCAATTTTTAAGAATACAGTTTTTATTAGATCAACGTTTCGACAACTGTCTTCTTTAGGCTCATTTTATGCACTGCACTAGTATATTGAACATTTTTGAATTTCAATTTGTAAACATTTTTTTTAAATCATTTAAAAAAATGATTTTACCAAACAAATATTTGTGCTGTTAATAATAGTAACGACGGCCACTTAAAAAATGTAGGCTAAGATCACCCCGGGGTTGCCGGTTCCGTCGACTTTTTTTTCGACATTTTAAGATTTCGACTAAACGTGAAGATTGAATTTAATCCTGGGTTGTTGTTCGAACCGAAGAAATGAATCATTCTATTTTCCTAGTCTGAGGTTTTGGTCTATGGGTGCTAATTTCAATACTGCTATCTTACAATTTTCAAGTTTAAGGTCATCTTTGTTAAAGTGGGCGGCAACACTAGTTCCCAAGTTATGTACATATTGTGTACACTCTATGTTAATTTAGTCGAATCATTACTTCACTACAGTCGTTACGTATCAAGTGTTTTTTGAAGGAACTTACTACCATTTACGTTTAAGTATGTATTTTAGACTATGAGCGGGTGTGATGTCAGTAGTAATAACTTCATTCAAAAAAGTTAACTAATGTAACATCTCTCGACTGAATCTACTAATTAACTTAAAATATCCTAAAGCTATGGGCTTTAAAATGGTTTTAGCACCTGTGGAAATTTAAACAATGATGATACTACGTTGAGCTGTTTCCTGAGGTACTATTTCAAGCGTTTCCTTAAAGTTAAGGAAGATGATTAAGAGTTTCATAAACAGTTTTTTGCTGTAATGATAGGCGACTAGTTGCTCGTCGAAAATTATCTGTTTGAATTAATCATCTTTAATTATTAGTAGCTTTTTAAATAGCGATTCAGTTTACATTGCCAAGATTACGATTACGAAGCATTACCTAATAATTTTCAGTAATAAGTTCGAAGCCCATTGCCCCAGTTTTGTCGACGGTAAAACTTATACGTACTTTGTAATAATAAGCAGGTTCATATTTAAACGTTTGAACAACGTCTATTGGATGTGTGTCAGTTGTTTTTGTGGTATGAACTCGTAGGTTGGTGTGGCGAGTATTAAAAATCTATCAAAAGCATTGTGGCAGATAAATACTTCGATACGACAATTTAATTTTGAAAGGCGCTGCATCTTTATTTATTTGAGTAACATTTGCAAATTGAAACCACGAAATACTCCTCATTCATGAGTGTAACAATATACAGGAATATGTCTTCATGCCGAAGCATCCATTACCAAACACATCATTACTTGGAAAAAACCTGTTTTTATCAAATGCACAAAACGAAACAATTACAAGTATTTTCTTCTAGTATTAGCATTGTAGTTTACTTACTTATCAATAGTTACTAACTCTCATTCAAATAACTAGGGAAGTAGTTACCCTATACATATGTATAACTTGCTGTCATATTTCTTCTCGCCTGGTGGTGTCTATTAGGAATATTAGGATATGCTTACTAATTAAAGTTAAAGACATATTATATATAGTTCTCTATTCGGCAAGTATATTTTTCGTGCATTGCAAGGTGGAAGGTAACTATACTTCCCTGGTCAATTGAACTGTAGATAATATGCAGATGTATGTATTTATAGATAGTTTTTTAATTTAAATTGAATAAGCAAAATTGTTTCCAAGTTTCTAACGATGAGGCACGTTATTTTTACTAGTGTCACTGGTTGTTAGTGGTAAGTATATTGGTATAGACATTTATTTCAAGACAGGTACAATGTACTATATGAAACCTGTGGGAATGAGCAAAGCTGAACAAACGTGAATGTGTTGTTAGATGGTTTTGCATCCCTTTTTGTGGCCATAATCTCAACTTGTTGTACGTGCAGCACACGCCGGTGAATACAGATTGAATGTTTTCGTAAAGGTATGGTTTCGTATGTGAATATTGTTGTGGGATGATGATGTACAGTGTGTTTAAGTCTGATTTAGTATTTGTAAGGCATGACGACATCAATTTGCTACTGTCACGATGATCTGGGTATCTACCTCACATGGTCTCGTTGGAGCCATTATTCTCTCCAATTAACTATTTTCTCAACTGTATTTTGTTGCTTACCCTCACACAAGGTGTATTTTTTGTTGATTGTGCTACACTCTTAAGAACAAATAATCTGATTTCTTTTCAAACATTAATTACTTGAGGGCAAAAATAAAGTAACCTAGACATGAATAGCAGCGTATTACCTTCAAATGGAATCCTACCGGTAGAGATTTATCTGTGCAAATGTATTTTACTACCGTATTCCCAAATCACAAGTTTCCTTGTAATTATTCTGTATGATGGTGTTGCACTGCAACGAATACTGGCAATGTGTGCCTTTAAGGATACTAACTTCTGTTTTTTATCATTAGCTGTTTATCAAATCACGTTTGTGAATAATTGCTGAGACCAGCACCCAAATATACGTAAGTGTAATTACTGAAGTTAATTGATCTAAAATCGTAACGTAAGCTAAATTATGCTATTAATGGTGCGTGCTGTGTCGTACGTTCTCAACATATAGATCGCCCATCTAAGGTGTCATTAGAGGCTGAGAATCTCATTTTAACCGCGGAAAATAAGTGTAGTTCTAGTTCGCAGAAGTGTAAACACTCACGGAAAAATTACGTTAGTGGTGGTGTGCAATTGGAAAAAGTTGGGAGATCATGGCTTAAGAGCAACGGGAATATCAATATCAGTCCATCGCATTTCTACGTAAATGAGCTGCTTATTAATGCTAATGGGTGTGATTAGGAATGGCTGTAATGGCTCAAGCTGTCAGCTTAACGTTGGAGATCGAATTCTTGAAGTAAATGGGATGCCTGTGCACGACTACTCACTCCTAGACATCGAAAGGGTTTTGAATCAGCGAACATCTGTTGTTCAAGTGAGTTTGATTTATTTTGATTTGTTAATCCTAATAAGAAATTATGCCTTCGCCGAAAGCATGTGAATAGATAAATGTAACGGTTAATGTCGATGTAATTCAAAAAATTTTGTCAAGGCTATAGTTTTTTATATTTTCACTTTTCTGCTCATGGTTTTACGCTTTATCTCTTATTCAAAAGATGTCTTGGGAATGTCATTGATGAAATGGGAAATTTCACATGATAATTGGGTGCTTTTGCTGAACATTATTTTCTAGGTCACGGTAGAACAAACTCCAACTACAAGTAGGAAATTGGAAGATACGAAGTCCTTCGGCAGCCTTAGTAGTCTAGAGCTGAGAAGTTACAGTGACATGGATAAGCCCAAGGATAAATTGAATCGTCGAAAAGATGAACACCGCTCGAGGGAACCTAGACGATCAAAAGGGTAACTTCTTTATAATGTTAACGCTAAACTGCTACTATTGTAATAACCGTTCCATTTTAATGTAAATGTGTTACAACGATTTCAGTTCAACTTGTTATTGTAAACTGTATACGATAAACACATTGCTTGTGTTGCTTATACACGTAAAAAAAATTTAAATTTTTTCCGCGATCGAATGTCAAACCTCAGAGTCAGAAAAACTGGTTAGGTCTGATGTCATGAATTATTTGTTTTTCAGGTGTGAAGAAAGGGCCGCATCTCTATCCCGTCTTTCAGATAGCAGCCCTACACCACCAACATACACAAAAGCTGGATTGGCTAGAACGTTATCATTCCGGGAGCAGGCACGTTCTCAGTGTACATTCAGAGCTTGCGATTTGGTGAAAGGCGAATTATTAGGAAAAGGCTTCTTTGGACAGGTGAGTTATACTGGTTTGATTGACTACTATCATAACCATAGCCATTTCTCCTTCGTTTGTTCATGTTTCTGGACAATCGAAGTTAACAGAATGATAACCACTTGTTGTTACTTGCCAAGTACATAATATATTAAACTGCGGTATATGTAGATACTGCATATTGCTTTTATCTCTCTCTGATGTCAGTGCAGCTAAGACTAGAATAATTGAATTAAAAGTAATTGCTTAGATATTTTAATGTGACAATTGTCATTTTGACGTGCACTTAATTTATTGTTTGGGACACCGAATTACGGTCTTGTGGAGACATATTTTTGAGGGAAACGTATTTCACTCCAAATGTTTAGTACACATAATAACAATAAGCAAGTTCCAAATATTATTATTTCTCACTTGAGCACAGGTATAGAAATAGAAATTTATTCTTTGCTTTCCTCCTTGATTTTACTTGTTACTCTTCCAAATCGTTGATGTTGTCTGAGCTTGACATTGACACATTCATTGTCATACTGCTTGTTTGTTTCGGATACCAAAGCTTTGAAAGTGTTTCCTTGTGGTTTTCATTGCTTTGTTGAGATAGGTATGAGCGGTTCCGCCGGCTCTTAGTAGCTTGTTTTCTAGTTATTGTTGGTTGAATGCTTTTGAATCCACATGCAAATTCTCCATGGTTGCCGAAAGACCGGGTAGGACTGTGATAGACGCTTTCTATGGGAGAGTTAGAAAAAATGTTGGTTAGATCAAGAATATTAATCGGATATAGTTGTAGTGTTGTAGATGTAAGACACTTTTGTTGGCCTGATAAATTCTGATCTATTCGTTTAAGTTATACATACATAAAATGGCAATAAGTAAAACTGGTTACTGGTTTTTTATTTAAAAAAGGCGATTCAGTTAGTTTTATTACTATTAGTACTATGTGATAACATTTAATTAGTATTATGTACTTGATTTTGATCCCGATCCTGAAGAGGTAGCAGAAATACTGCTAGTGAACCGATTTCCGGTAAGTACCCCAAGTTTGCAAGTCCGTGAAGCTGAATACGAGCTTCTACTATTTTGAGATCCATTACTACTAATTATAGAACTTATGCCGGATATTTGGGGATTTACTAACTTGCGTTCACAAGTATCGCTGCCATTGGTATTAATTGAAGATTCTGTGTATTTTGAAATAAGTCGGGATTTAATTCTTTGACGATTTATTCTGATGAAATCCTGGCCTTTTTTATGTTTCTTAGTTCCTTGAGATTTCGTGGGTGGTTGTAGTTTTGATTGCAAACTGCTTGGGTTATTTGTGTTATACACCACTATGGAAGTTTTTGGTATCTGTTCAGTTAGAGGATCAAAGATACACGGAGGTTCAAACTCGCTAGTTATATCCCGTATGCCATTAGAAATTTCATCCGTCTCTTCCGGAAATCCCATGAAATTTGAATGTACAATTGAGCTAATTTTGGGCTTGCCATCCCTAAATAATCCAAATGTTGCTATACGATGGTGGGGAGTTTTATTTTCTTGCAATACAGTTTCACCCATTTCAAATTTAAAATATTTTGTTATTATTATTTCTAAAAGTCGCGGTTAATGCAAAGTGCAATGAAGGATACAATAAAATTTCTTGTATCTGAAGACGCAAATTTACTTTTATTACTGATTGATTTAGCTGGTGGAACATTTGTCGTTATTGTCTTGCTTTTAGTAAATTTCTGTAGTTGTGCCTAATCTTCTAATTCTAGCATGACTGCCGAATGTAGTAATGGTATTTGGCTAAAAAATAAAATAGAACAGGGTTTTTATTTACTTTTGGTTCAAACAATAGTTCTTTTAAGATGTGTGTATCCACCTCAGTGATAAATTTATTATTTTGATGAATAATGCTGAATGAGGAGTACAATTTATTTTAAATTCGTAATTATATTTTTGAAAATAATGTCATGTCATGTACGGATCGCTTTGATTATTTCATTCGCCAATTTATTATAACCTGCATAAAGTTCCTGCATAAAGCAAAAAGTAGAACCTGTATAAAGTTCTACATTTTTTTCAAATTACTAGTGTAAACTAGAGCAGCAATCCATTGAGTGCAAAGGTGGATTGTTGTTTTTAAATTCAGGGCTGACTAGTGAACAAGTACTTTAACATCTTGTCGTTACACAAGAGGCCATAAAAGGTTCAGTTCTTAGATTGTAATAAGTTTCACGAATGTCAAGGGTGAGTGGTTACCAATGAATTTGTCTTCTTTTGACAATTGATAGTGCGGAAATGCATGTACATACATTGCACGATATGTAGCATTTTCAATCCTTAAGTTGCACTAAGCGTATCGTAATCAGTGATTGTAGGTGTATTGAGATTCTGAAATATAAACGAACAACTTATGCATCTAGAGGTAATTGGCATTGATGTAGCACACCTGGCTGATCCTTGAAATATGTGCTTGAATGTATGTTTCTTTTTGTTTTTAGGTATATAAGGTGACACACTGTGAAACGAAAGAAGTAATGGTCCTGAAGGAGCTTTACAGACTAGATGAGGAGGCTCAAAAGAATTTTCTAAAAGAGGTTTGTGAAATTTTTAATAAGAAAGAAATGCCAATTATTGTTGAAATAAGTTGTTAACACGGGGGGTGTATTATGTGTAGGTGGCAGTTTTACGGAGACTGGAACATCCTAATGTTTTAAGATTTATAGGAGTTTTGTACAAAGAAAGAAAATTACATTTAATTACCGAATATGTGAGGGGTGGAAGCTTACGAGAGCTAATCCAGAATATACATCTTCCATTAAGTTGGACACAACGAACATTATTTGCTCATGACATTGCCTGTGGAGTGGCTTATTTACATTCCATGGGGGTTATACATCGAGATCTCAGCTCCCATAATTGCCTTGTACGCGAAGTAAGTCGCCTGATTTATTTTGTTAATATATTATTCCACATTCTTATGTATGTATACTCAAGAAGGTAAATTATGATTTAAAAATATATTTCTGCAGGATTTTAGTGTAGTTGTAGCCGACTTTGGATTGGCTCGGATTACTAGTGAAATGAGTCAGCACCAGTTGGATAGGTCACGACTTGCTGCTGCGGCTGCTAGTAAACGGGGGAAAAGGATCGAGAGGAAAAAGAGGTTTGTGACCAGTGCAACTTCATTGACCTGTCTACTCATAATGATAAGATCAGTAAATTGTAATTTGTATTCATAGGTATACGGTCGTCGGCAATCCTTTTTGGATGGCACCGGAAATGATGAAAGGCAACAAATATGACGAAAAAGTTGACATCTTTTCGTTTGGTATCATACTGTGTGAGGTATGTTAAATTCGTTTAAAAATTACCGTTAATATTGCTGTGATTTTATCATGGAAAATAATAATAATACCCAAAGTTTGTTACTAATTGTGTGGCAATGTTGCACATATTTTAGCTAATTGGAAGAGTACACGCAGATCCGGATTTCTTACCTAGGTCAGGAGATTTTAGCCTTAACCAGCAGACGTTTCTGGAAAAATTTTGTGATGGCTGCCCCGAGCCATTATATCGAATCGCCTTTATGTGTTGTGATCTCAACCCTGATAAAAGGTATTGAATTACTGCCATCCTAGGAAATAAGATTACGAGTTGTTGCCACAGAAAATTAATTTCTGATGAATTTTTGTAGGCCCTCTTTTGAACGTCTGGCTGTTTGGCTACAATCAGTTTCGTCAAGTTTGACTCGATGCCTGCAGTTTCCCAAAGATCTCCTAGACGAAATAAGAAGTCGTGGTGCCCCAATTAATAATCCCCGTAGTCCAGTCAGTTCCGATGAGTGTATTTTGCAAACACCTCCATCGTTGGCATATAGTAATAGTCAGCGAGTTGAAGGTGGTGGCGGAAGTAAAAGTATTACCAGTACGAGTCTGCCGACAACTAATAATCCTTCTTTCACGGAATGTACATTGTCTTCCGCATGTTCTTCCTTGTCGACGTTCGCAAAGATTCGTCCACTCCATTCCATTTGTGAAGTTGATCATTCCAACAGCAATAGTAATTCCATGAACAGGCCTGCACTTTCTAGTCCAGAGTCCTGATGGGGCCCCAAATCACTCAAGTATTGCAGCTTCCTCCACATTTGTTTTTTTGATGGAAGATTTTTAAGCTTTCTTAGAGATACGTTTGTAGATGTAAGTTGTAACCGGCAATTTGCCTCGCAGCTTCACCCATTTTAAAATTACAGTGAGAGCCACTGAGACTTGATCCGAAATCTCACTGTGAAATATCCACGTTATACATTCTCGAAACGTCTCATAGACTTGCGCATAACAAATTAAAAATAAGAAAAGAACTTTACATTTGTGTACCTTACTTATGTTTGAATACGAAAATGCATTTCGAACTAAAGGTAATTTTTAACCTGATGTTGGTTTCAATCAGACAAGTATTTGTGTGACATTATTTAGCACTTTAGGGGCTAGTGTCTAGACTTAGAGCAGTAAAAACACTCCAGCTATTACTTTACAGCGTGGACCAATAATTTTCTTTGATAATACTTGCAACAACTGAAATAAACTAATGAAGTTGTCAATGATGCGATTTCTCTGTATAATATTCACTTATGCATTTTAGCCTTTACTTTTCACATGGTTGAAGTTAACATATATGATTATACATATGACTATTTTGGTCTAAATTTCTACCACGACTCCATGTAAGTTAAAAATTTCCAGATTCCAATATCACCCTTAAAATCGATTGCTTATAGAAGTAAAAACCAGGAAAAATCCCCCCGCTTCCATTCTCACCTAATTAATGGCCCGTAAGTGACTTTAATGTTCAAGCACATAAGATACACGAAAAAGCGATTTGCATAATATGTTGAGAATTTAAGCATCGGTTATGGCCCGTATTTCCTTTAACCAACGGTCTGAGGATCGGTGGATTTCCTGCATAGTATTTGCTCTACTTTATCCATATGTTCCTACGGTGTGTAGTATACCAAGTTCTTATGTCAATCTAAAGAGAGTTGGAAAAGATATGCTCAAGGAATATGATATAGGTATGATGTGGAGAATAAGTAAAGAGAGAGAGAGCATTGGGTTTGTACGGTCCTTTATTAGTCAGTGTTTAGTTTGAGAGTCAAACACAGACTGAGGATTGAAGCTAAAGTAACTTAAAAAGAAAATTTATCTCTCGCACAAATCCAATAGAGACCATCGAAGGTCTGAAACAACCAAATACAATAATAATACATTACAATATTGCATAAATAATATTACTTATTCACTATAGGTGACTACTCATTCCCAGGCTGGGTTTGCCATCATACTTATAATTCGCTGTCAGTGAGTTGGATTGGAATGCATTGTTTGCGTCTTCTTGTAGGGGCTTCTTGGCTAAATGCTGTATGTGACGTCACAATTAATTTATTTTCTACCATGCATTGTCTTGGTTTGCACTAATTAGTTTGGTAACCGTTTTACAGTGTTATCCTTACTATTCGCAGTCGTCGCACTGACTTGACTACCGCGATATTTGTAGACTGTTTACTTTATCTACATTCTGATTGTTTTAAAAAAATTGAAAACTTTTAGCCCAAGGTTCATTAAATAAAATTCTTTAAATACATTGACTTCGTCGGAGCCCAAATAGATCAGTAAACACTGCACGCGTAGTGTAATGTTGAATGATGGATCTATCTTTTATCATTTTCTTTCGTAACCTCAAAAGTACGTTAGGGCTAGTACGGTTACGGTTTACGGTACGACGGTGATTATTAGATAGTATAGTTTTTTACGAAATGCATCTCTGTCACTTGTTAACCACTTCGTGTATACAAATTATTTACATCTATTTAACTATTGCGAAAGTAATTACAGTTAATATTAAATAATAATACAACGAACAATACATACATTAAATAATTGACTATAAGTAATGTAGCATCTGGCTCTGGCCTATGCACGCCAAATCATATTCACAAATCACAACAACATAGAAGTTACATATATTACTAATTTGTGAATTATTTCTTTAATAATACATTTCAGTCAAACTATTTTTTAAAAAAACAGCTATACACGATGAGTTCGGCTATTAAAATTACAAAGCAGAAGTCGGATCACAAAAGCCCAAAGGGAGGTAATGCGAATACGAATACCGGTAACGCCAACGTGTCTTTACCAAAAATACCTAATGCTTCTAATGGCAATTTACGGAAGAGCGCTCAAAATAGCAGCGTAACAAGAATTGTGAACACTCCACGAAATGGTAAAATATTCGTATCAACTCTCTCTCCCGAACATTGGTATAAATAAAATTCAATGTTTACAAAAAACCTTGCAATAAAGCATATGATATGCCACATTTCTGTAGAAAATCAACAAGGTGGTAGCGCTGGTTCAACAAGAACATCAAAGCGACGAAATCGTTCCAAACCTTATGAACCCATTCGGCTTCCAGAAGATATCCTGACAATTCAAGCGCACACAGCGTCGACTCCTGTTACAGAACTTCCTTATCTACTAATAGCAGCTCATATTGGCGCTTTACCCACCGCTAGACAATTTTACCCTGCCACCAGCGCTTCCCATTCGCCATTAACAGTTTTTAGGGATATGTTTGTGGTAAATGTTGTTCTTTATTAAGTAGAAATCTGGACCAAAAGGTCGTTATAAAATAGCTAATAAAAATATTAAATAGATGACAATCGATGTACGAGGATATAAACCAAGTTCAGTACGCTTGTCGACGGAAGGCCGTCTCATTATAATTGAGTGTCTTCAGTCTGAAGTACCACAAGTTGTTTTCACTCAAACCGGAACAGTTGATACTAACAATAAATATGTTATGGATCCTCCCCCCAAAATGAATGACCTTCCGGTGCATACATCCTTTAATTACGTCCAACATCGGGTAAAATTGCCAGAAGATTTCTCTGAAGAGGGCCTGAAAGTTGGTATGGATGACGTCAGTGGTCATGTAATAATCACCGGCAGACTAGTTCATAACCAGAAGGCAGCTTTCCCCGAGCCATGGAATCAAAACAAGATCGTTAAGAAACCTAAAGGGCCTTTGGTTAATACGTCTAGCGTTAATTTAAGTAAGGAAGATGCTCGGAAACTTGCCGCTTGGAACGCTGTTCAGGGAAGTCCGCAGGGTAAAATGGAAGAAATCGGTAACACCAATTTGCTTGCTTATGGAAAGAAGCAATGGCTGGAGAAAGAAGGTGCTAAGCTCAGAGGAATCCAACATCGTGCTCTCAAAGAAAACATTCGAAAATTAACAGAAATGAAAAAGGGCAGCACCGTCGTTCACTCTCAACCAGTGCCCCCTAGTGCAGAATATGGCATTCATAGCGTAACAAGTGATCAAAAATTTCAATCGAAAGAGTTCAAACCCCGCGTTGGTACTCCGAGCCATGTTGAGGGCAAACAGGAAACGGCTAAAGTTCAAGAATCACGCTCGAATGTATTTAATGTTCCAGTTAATCAAAATAATGTAACACCCTTCGGCCAGGCAAAGAATTTCGAGGACAAAAATGCCAGTCAACAGGGAAATGCGGCAAAATCCGA
Organism: Lipothrix lubbocki; assembly: GCA_034696945.1. Taxonomy (NCBI): domain Eukaryota; kingdom Metazoa; phylum Arthropoda; class Collembola; order Symphypleona; family Sminthuridae; genus Lipothrix; species Lipothrix lubbocki. The sequence continues at coordinate 49,668 of JAQGAK010000275.1, forward strand.
AACACGTGGAACGAGGGTACCAACAGTTAAGGCCAAAGAAAGTCGCCCAAAGGTGTCCTTCCAACAAGACGCAAACAAAGTTCCGCTGACCGCTAAAAAGTCGTCAGTGAAGGCAGATTTAGCTGCAAAGAAAAAATCAAGGAAATTAGCTCCAAAAATTGTGAAAAGGAAATCTAAATCTGTAGATGAAAAAAGGAAACCTATGAAAAGTAAACCTGAGGACACACGGTTTGATAAAAATGACAAGAAAATAAAACCAACGGTACCTGGTATGCAAAAGCCCGTGGATCCAGACAATAACAGCAACGAAGTTGCTAATTCTATTTTAGGAACCAGTGGCTTAATTCCTGAAACTTTGCAAACAATGCGACAAACCCCTACCGAGCCAGGCCAGTTACTCGCAGATAATTCAGCGGTGCCGCTTACTGTAGCAGACCCGGCTAATCCATCACAGTTGGACCTTCCTGTTACCATTAATGTTTCACAAGGTAAATCACGTTTTGTTATAATTATGTATAACACTAAGAGGATGATTTGTGTATCTGTAGAAACTACTAATTTATACTACACTACACTAGCAGTTTAGATTCTACTACCTTCATTATTTGCTAGATTTTTGATTCGCAGGAGATGCTTCACAATCCAAGCTAGGAAATCCATCGGACTACAGTATTACAACGGATACAACGCCATCATCCATAGCCCCTTCAATAGGACAAGATGAAATTAGTGAAGCAAAATTACCACCGATATCTAAATCTAAACATGCGGGTAAAGTCATTAGTTCAAGTGACCCAGGGATCGAAATAAATCCCGCACCAAAACCAGCTGTTAAGGGTGTGGAGCGAAGACATCCCGTGAGTACTGAACCAGACGATGGGGATGACCCGGTCGGAAAGCAAGATAAGGCAATGTGGGAAAAATTGTTAAACTTTGCCGGAGTAAAAAGGAAGGCTAAACCCCGGTCACGAAGTCCTAGTCCCGACCCAAAAAGCTCATAATTTAGTCCGATTAAATATGTACCACTTCACCACTTAAAAGGATTTAATTTTCATCATTCTATCAAGTACTCTATCAAGCACGCTAATGGTTAATAATTTTAGCAACTTGTTGCATTATAACACCTTGGAATTCATTGAGAACCAAGAGTACCGTTTTTGTTGATTCAGTATCTTTGAGTAGGCAAAAATTTAATATAAAGATGAAGTTTAATTTTCCATTTCATCTAAAAGCTAAGTATTAGCGGTTAACGTTAACAATATTGAGTATCGGCATAATAAAACATGTTCATGAATGGCTGCGAGTACTTTAAGCGCCACCTAGTCGTTTTTATTCTGGAAACCATTAAGCTCAGATGTAGTACATAATGTATTGAATACTACGTACACATCAGACAGATGGTTCTGTAAGCTTCAATTTCATCCTTACGGGTACAAGAAATTTTTTAAAAATTAATATTAATTTAGTATACCTACTTAAGTACACGTATACATGAGCCTACGCGTAATAATATTCTTCTGATTATTTCTGATTCTGATACTAATATAAGTAGGAAATTGTATATAAAAGCAGTAAGCATTATGTTTTGAAATTCTTTGGGAATATATATATTCGTTGTAAATTATTAGAACATCACAAGCATGTACAGAGTGCCCAATAACCTCTGCGCCCTGGGCTTTAGCTATACATTGTATGTTTCTCAATATTTGAAGAACATATTGTTGTAGAGAATTTAATTATGAATGTAGAGACATTTTTACATCGTAGGTTGGCCCACTACTAAGGATGTTATGATTTGTTTAGAATTTAGATTTTTAGGGGCAGCGTAGACGCTTGTGGTAGGATGACCTTTGTGCTTCCGTGTCCGTGTACACGATATTTCCAAAACGGTTTGATTTTTTTTGTTTAAACTTGGTACACATAATCCCCAGGCATACAGCTTGGATGATCGAAGTTGCGCCTAATCGGTCAAACCGTTTCGGAGTTACCCGGGTTTTAAAAAAACGTTCTCCGATCGTCCTGAAACACACGGACTCTAAGCATAGGCGAGGGAAGTTTTGGGGGATGAGCCGAATCGGTCAGACCTTTTCGAAGTTACCCGGTTTAAAAAAAATATTGTCCGATTTTCCTGAAACTTTTGTACAAATGGACTATATAATAGTTTGATTGTTACTTTTAATCAAGATAATTTCACACGCACGGTGTAAATTTCGTGACGTTTGCAATAACATCCACGGAGATAAAAATATTTTTTCATATACTTGATCCAGACATGTATTTTTCTCACATTTTATTTTTTCAATTTGACACATATTTCCTCTTCTTGTTTATTATTATTTCACGCTTTAACCGTCTTCAAACAGTTCATTAATTGTAATATCATTCCAGGATTTATGCTCACGCAACCGTCGAGCGTCTACCCCGCCCTTTCGCGCAAGCATTAAAGTATCGCGAAGCGATGATTTTTAACGCTAGGTTTAATAGACAAAATTGACTTTTAAAAAAATATTTTTATGCGCATAATTGCCGGAATTTTCAACGGATTTTGACCTTTTCTTTTTTGCTGCATTGACAACAACATTCTCTACCAAAATTACTATTTTGCTTTACCAACTGTGAAGGATCTGTCATACCCTTTGCGTATGATAAAAATGTTTTACCAATCATACTTCAAAGGTCCAACATTACAAAAAGATTTGATAAGCCTTGAAAACAAACAAAATAGTTATTCTTGTACAAGAAGAGAATTTTATTGCAGATGCAGCAAAAAAAGTTCGTTGAAATCTGTTAATATTACAGTATGAAGTAAAGCGATTAATTTAAAAAAAATTGATTTAACTCTCTAATAATTAGAAAGTTAAATCAATTTCTGAAATTATTTCAGAATATTAAAAATTAAGAAAAATATTCTAGAAATGCCCATAGCATCCGTATCTCTGGTCCGACTTCAAAATTAAAAACATGCCTACATTCGAAATACAATAATTCTCTACATGATCATTATTTAAAATATTAACAAGTATGAAGAGTATAAACAAAACGCAGGACTCAAAGGTTAACCTTTAGTTATGAGATCATCTTAAGCATGTACAGAGTGCCAAATAATTATTGGGCACGCTGTACATGCTGGGAGAAGTGGCGAGATTCCACAACTCATCTAGTACTTAACTGGAATTTGCAATTCGTAGAGAATTAATTTTCGCAATATATCTTACTAGAAAAATAACATGTGGTATTTATAAAATATGTAATAGTAATATTGAAAATAATGTCTGAATAATGAAGTCTTAAGATAGCCTGTGTTTCGAAACTTTGCCTCTATTACGTGAATGCATACCAAATATAAGTTTTTGTTGGGAAACGGTTTTACATTTTCCTATTCCCCAATAAAACTGTACTTACATAAACCGCCGCTTTAACACATAATAATGTCAAATAGGGAAAAGTGGAGTTGTGGTTTGAAACGTTTACGTGCAGCAACTTAGAGACTGGTTTGCTAGTACACATGATAGTTAATCGGAGAGTACTTAAGTGTATAACCCTCATTTAGAAGGTTTCTATGCACGATTTAATTGTAAGTTTATATAGTGACACATTGGAGACCATATGAACAAGAGCAATGTCCAGAGAAAGAATTGTCACAGCTCATGAGGCACACACGGAAGATACTTGATTGTAAGAATATGGGTTTGGTGTAAGATTTATGACTCTGTGTTTGGACAAGCTTAATGGACATGAATGGTTTTGTGATGGTAGGAGACTTCAATTCGACAAAATGAGAATTGAATCAGCTTTGACGAAGACAATTGAAGAAGTGAGGCGAGACGGGTCAGTTTTCAAATGACTTACGGACTTTTGACGTGGACGCTTGTGTGGGGGAGGAATTTCTGGACCATGGATGAGGTTACGGAGCGATGCTTGGTCATTGTTATCGATCAGCTGTGTGTATCGTAACACACGGAATAATGTAAGCAGGCATCACTTTCCTGCCTTTCATTTTACCAATAGACTTGTTTAAATGACTTTTCGATGGTAGCAAGCGTACATATACGTACAGCGGGTTGGGCTTTCAACGGGAGGATCGAGGTACGGGAGAGAGGGAGCAATTGATATAATGGTCATCTACCGCCTGCTGAACCATCCTATTCTTCTCCCACACATGAGAACATCTTACAGTATCGTAATGACTCTTTCCATCTCAACATTCTCAAGTTATAAAGTTATATCCAAGTGATGAGAAGCTTATATGAGAAGACTTAAATTTCTTCTCGCTCTCCAATACTCCTGAACGTTGTCGTTTTTGATTCCCTGATAAGCATTTTTGGTTTGTCCAAATCCTCAACGTTCCTTATTGCACAGAGGCACGGCTTTGACCCCGAAAACAATGTTGACGCATTTGTTACACACGATCGTTAAATGGTCGAAATACTTATGGCTTTTTATGTCCTGTTGTCTGCTGTTTTGGAATCTCCAGGCATTCTCCAATTTAGTTCTCTCCTGGATACACACGTTCTTTCTCATTTCCCTCTCGTTATAATTCCCTACCATATACATATACGTGTCTCTTAAAGTTTCATTCCCCTTGTTGTGGTATGCCTTGAACATGTAATAATTGCATTTTTTATTTTTGGGGTTGTATGTACTTCTTATTGACCTTAAATTCTTCTTTGAAACGAAATACTTACCTAGCTGTCACAAGTCCCCGCAATTTAGGTAATCATTGAAAGCTGGTCATAATACTTTCTCACATTCGTAATTAGTACCATATTGGGATATTGTAAGAAGTATTGAATCGGCATATTTATGTAAGGTGTGGGGATAAAGCTTAATAATTACGTTTCCAAATTAGATTAAAATCGATACATTTAAGTAGACTCATTATTTTTATCTACCGAACCAAAGCTATCCATCTAAAATTGAACAAGTTGTTTAGAAAGTTCGGATATTTACTCAACAAGTGTACTAATAAATTGTCCGGCAAAGTGTTACGACCCGTAATATTAGCCCAATTAAATAGCAGAATTTCTAAGAATAACATTTTGGAAGATGCACAGGTAAGCTTGATTGAGATGTTTCTGTCAACACTGATCGGTAAATTGACGAGAACGTCTTTTTCCCCTGAAAATAACATGGAATGAACGAAGAAATGATCAATGAAAGTAACAAATGGACTACAATGTTTCCTGGAATTAAATGTTGCTGAGAACCTGGTTAGTGTATTTGAAATGTAGAGAGGTATAGTTTTAATTAAGACCGAGAGACGGATGAGAGGAATGAAGGTGATAAGTAGTGGTGTTAAAGGTGCTTTATGCGAAACCATTATGTTATGAGAGCTCAGTGTATTGTTTTCCCCGACATATAAACATGTATATATACTGCTACGAAAACATTAAAGGTATAATAGAAAAAATGCGTAGGGAGTTTCGAAGGGTAGTTAGTGAGTATCCTGCCGCCTGCCTCCTGTAGGGCTCTGTTGGTTTTAGGCGCCCGGCGGGCCACGACCTCGTCAGAATGTTAACCACATAGAAGATGAGGGGCCCACCACCAATCTTCAATGTATCTGATGCACCTGGGGGCCTGACTGAGCCCGCCTCTTAATTGTTTCAGAATTATACGATTCCTCCTACTCCCTTCGACTCCTTGACAGCAAGCCCTGAAGGGCTCGAGCCAATTTTCTTTACCTTCTAAGGAGACCACCGAAGGAGATAAGAGCTTCATCACATCATACTATTCCAAAGGGTCACATCATCTCTGTGTCTCCGTATGACATGATACAATTACACGCTTCCGCGACTTAGAGTCAACAAGAACCGCTTTCGCCATATATGTAGTAGTGTAGTAGTTCTGTTGGAGTACATTGGAGCTCCTCAAGAAACTTTTTCATTGTTTTCTCTTGTAGTTGGAACAGTGTTTGTTCATGGAAAATTCTGAGGATGACTACTTTTATGTCCCCATATGATGGTCTGCAGAAGGTGATCTACAAGACTTGAAACACTTACGACATGTAATATCATTATTTGTGCTCCTTCATTTCGTGTCGTTTCCTCGTCTTTTCCTTTCTATCTCGCGTCTTTCTGTCATGGACTGCCACTGCGACTGACGATATCATACTTAAGCTACCCAAGGTGGCTACAAAACGCAGTGAGTGTCTTCAAGTTCTCTGTATATTCTTGTTAGTGCGTGTGTGTGGCCCATAGGAACTGAGCCAACGTCAGTCAAACAATTACCTAGAGTATAAACTCACTAACTACCACTATTTCATTTCATGGATGATCATCATCTTCTTTGGTTAACAAGCCCAAGCTGCAAATCATAGTAATAACCACACATTACCTCCTTGATCACAACAAGAAGAATATGAGCAGATAGGGAGATAGATTCGCCCGTTTAAAAACTATTTTCCTTATCTCTCTCTTCTCTCCTCAAAAGCCAAAAACTATCTTGTACACTCATCACGCAATCATCATAAAGATAATACTATTTTCTAGTTAACATCATGAAAAACACATGTCATTTAGCTTCTGCATCATCTCCACCTATCACGATTTCATAATAAGCTTTGCCGACAGAATTATTTTACCTCATTTTAGCTTTTATCCTCCCTGCCACTGAAGCTGCGGCTTTACTGGTCGTAACTGTAGCACAGTTTCAAACTTTCAGTACTCATTTTACCGTAAAGACATCGCCAACGAGTAACACACCTAGTATTTTAGGACCGGCATGTCAGATGTTGCACTCATCTGCCGCCTTTTCCTTCATTCCTCTAAGCTCCTACTCCGTCATCAACAAGCGTTTATTGGCAAACATTTTTCGTAATGCTCGTTTCGCTGCCCTGTGCAGTCATACACATACCGAAGTGATTCCACTTCCCAGACGCAGATAATATACCTAATATGTTATGATTGGAGTTAAAGTTTGCCGGCAAGGATCTTAGCTCTTGCTCTACCGTTCAAATACTGCTATATTATGCCCCTTTACTACTTGTTGCCAACAGATTACTGTTTATCACTGCTTATTAGTAATGACTCCAAGTTGTTTTCTTAGGTACGGAACGACCAATAACGGAACGAAAGTCAGCACATTTTCACTTGTCATATCATATCACCAAAAACTAATCAAAGGATGGGGTTGCTTAAAGCAATTTAGGCCAAGAGTCTTCGTGATTTATCTATTTATGTCTTTTCACTATTTTGATCTCTAATTTAGACGTAAAACGAGATCAAACCATTTTCAGGCCCGCCTAAAAGTAATAAATATGGGTTTTCATAGTTTTTTCTTTATGAAGTAAATGACAAAATAGAATTGGTTTAACTAGGGCCCAACTTTCTTTATCACGATATAACTTTCGGCGAAGATAATTAATTACTTAATTTTGGTGGGATAGCACGAAAAATTCTACTCATCGTCAGTTTCAGCCCAAATAAAATATGTACACATGGAAATAATAGCAATTGTATTGACTTGTCAGACTTGGGTTTTTATATTGTACCGTTTTTTATTGACGTTCCTTCTTAGTAGTAGAGTTAGTAATACTAGCTTGTAAGTAGCATTAGTTGTTTGTAAGCGTAACATATTAACAGTTTATTTTAATGTAAGATACTAGGTACAGTTGCGGAATAATAACATTAAATGAGTTCGGAAGTTCAGGGATTGGGGAAATGTGAGCAATAAATAATACTATAGAAAGGGTAGAAAATTAAACCTCAGTTATTCAATTAGTTGAGAAATTTATGCGCCTACCTCATGAGGAAATGTGTGCTGGTAATACTGCTGGTTTGGGTTGAAGTTGTGGAAATTCGGTATCATCCTTGACAGTAACTGAAAATTGTACGTATATATGGATAATCCCCCACCTCGACTACATGTATTGCAGTGTTGTACTCATATAACTATGGGAGCATATCAGGCCCTTGAATATTTTTACTTACATAAAACTACACCAACCAGACTGACCTGAAACTCAAATGGTAAGGTTGGTGGGTGGGATAAATGGTACAGACACTATGCCTTCCAACTTAAAAATACTTCACAGGTAATCATGCTAATGGTAAGGTTCAACTGACGGTAACTAAGCTACTCGCCTGCACTTCATCAATCAATCCAACCGTTGTTTTCGTTTTCTCAATTCGCTTCACCAGCCTAGTCTAACTAAAACTGAGTTATGAGAATATCATTGTGTGTTTACGCGTAAGTACGGTTTAGTTCCATGTCCAGTCTGTCGAGAGTACGATGGAACGCCTTTTATTCTACTTATATGCATCATGCAGCTTAATAAGATTAAATAAATGGCGCCTTACCAAAATTTCTCTTGTATAACATACAGGGTATCAACTCACGTCAAAGTAAACACGTATAGATGAATGGCTTGCAATCTGATTTACAGTCTTGAACCTTTGACCAGAGCATGTTGCAGCAAAAAGGTCTGTGTTTGTAGGGAAATTTTCCCTTCTCATGCTAATTTGAAAACTGTTTGCATTTATTCTTAAGCCTTTATTACCTACATACATATGTGCACAATTAAAATTTGTAGGCATTAATTTCAAATGTAATTCCAAGTAGAGTTTTATAGTATATTTAACAGGTAAAGCATTCCGTTTAGAACTTGTTATAGCATTAAATATTTTGTAATTATACTACTTGTTATGCCTTCAGGGCATTTTAATTGCTTGCATATAGTAATTTGATAAATAATGAAAAAAATAGTCCTAATGTGTGATCGAATTCACCATATGTTAAGTAAAGAACTTCACGACTTGTATTCGCGTGAACTGGAACTTGAAAAAGCTTCTGTGGTATCAAGCAGACACATTATAAGTGTTAACGAGTAACACTGTTGTCAAGAAAATCTGTTTGTAGTGAATGCAAAGGTAAGTTTTCAGGCTTAAATTGGTTGGAGGCCAGTCATCCTCAACTGATGGATGAGCTGGTTTTTCTCCCATTTAAAGGCTCGTAAATGTCTCGTATTACGGCATTGCAAAGACGGCATGCATTGTGAGGTCGGTCAATGTATAACCAAGACTTTTATCAATTACTTTTGATGCTCAAAAATGCACTATTCTAATGGTAATAAAAAGACTGATTGATTACGCCATCCAACACATGACATTTGGATTTACACTTATCGAATAATAGCACATATCAGGTGAAGATTCCACTTATATATCGTCGGCTAAACGTGAAAATGTGCTATTATTGTTTTTAAGCCATAACGTTACGAAAATGTTAGCACCTTTTCATGTTTAACTGACGATATGCTTCGTGTATGTATAGGAAGTATCTATATTTTCTGGCTCAGTGTTAATACGCAATGAATTTCAATCGGATAAATTATTAACGGATGTCAGTGTTGATCAATGCGTCTCTGTACAACAGTGTTCAAGGATCTTTGCCGTCTATTCTTATTGACCAAAAATGTCAACGAGTGGAACCATCTGAGAGATGAAATCTTTTGGATCGGTTTCTCTATTCTACTTCTATTACACGTCTTACAAAGATTACATAGGTTTTTAATTACGCTACCAGGGTCTGTCAAATAACAACTTTGTCCCTCTTTTTTGACTTCATTGGGTTGGATAAGTTGTCTCTATAATCTATAATCGGTGATATCCGACAGTTAATCTACCTGCGAGAGCCAATAAGAAACGTATGATAACCGAGGTTAGATTTCTACAGTGTACAACACTTGTAGTACACTAGTGTATGTATCTGATGGTAGACAGACAATGTACTGACTCTTTTGAGCACCTTGGCGGTGGGGATAAATGTGTATTGGTTGGTATAATTTCACATTGCGATTTTATTTAATTTCCTCGGAAATAGCGTTGATTAAGGTAGTGTAATATGTCGACTGCATAAACATTGAGTTGTCGATTATATGTAATACACGAGATTACGGTAATTGCATTAAGCAACATACCCGTGTGTGAAATCAACTAGTATTTATGTAGCTTAAGGTAAGAGGTTATAATTACGTGCCCATGTGGAGCCAGACCATGCTGATGTTTAAGGTAGTTATGCAATAATTTCACCCGCAATTTGACGTTCTTATTAAGCGATTATTTTGTTTAGATTTTCTCTTCACGTTCTGTTTCATTGACGGCAATGAACTATACCAGCTTATGTAAATCGTAATGTATGTACCTTGACTGGATTACTGTGGCCCTGAGTCTTGCTGCTTATTCTTTAGGAAATTTTCGCTCTTCTATAGAAGCTAATCATATCGTTGATTTACCAAAGGTAGCATCAAGGCGTCAATACAGAAGATATTCTCACACCGACATTTCTACATGGAGAATTATCTTGCATGATTTTCTTCATAAATCTTTCGTGTATCTTTACCTTAATAAAGTTCATTTTAGGGTATTTAAAACCATTTGCAAGTATTTATTAGTTTTCATAAATTAGAAAATACCAGCAAGGAATATGCTTCGTGTATGACCTCAATAACGATTACATACTATTTGTTGGAGCATCTATGTTTCTTGATTTATTCAAACAAGTGTATCTATGAAGATATAATCAACTCTTGAGAGCATTCCATTGACAAGGTACCAACGTATTTATTGTTCATAAATTTATATATACAACTTTACCATTCTTCTGACAAACTATAACTTGCTATAAACGATTTCTTCCAATATGTACATTCGAAGTGGGTACAGTGGTGAGTGAAACCGAGGAAATTCTTGTTCTTGGTAGCACACTTGAGAAATGTATAAAAATTAATTTTAATTTTAAAATGGTTAAGTGAATGGGTAAGTAAAATCCGTAATCGCATCCGTATAAAAATTATTTTACGTGTTAAGCATATCAATTGAAAAGTTAATATGACATGATCAGTAAGTCGACTACCTAGATTGTGTGCACACATTTTGGGAGAAGCATTGGACCAAATTGAATTGAAAGTAAAAATTGAAATGGACAGAGGGAAACAGGCGACAGAGAATAAAGCATTTTGTTGATATTAATTAAATTTGGCTACGCATAGGAAATCGGCCCCTATCCAAGCGCTCAAAATGCTAATGAGGATATTAGGTTATTGAAGTTGGAAGAAGTAGCTCTTATGGTTACAGTGGGACTCGGAAGCAAATACGAAAGTGTAGCAAAGCTACCAGCGGGTAGCATTGTGAGAGAGGAGAGAAAAAAGTAAAATGAGTGTGGTTTTCGGCATGTCATGAAAGCTCTTACGTACCCCCAGAGATAATATTATGTTGGCAGATATTATTGAAAGGCATTTGTAACCCGACGAATTCACTGTTTGCGTGCTATAAAGTCCAACCAGGGGAGAGAAAAGGAATTTTTCTGTGGCAGGGAAATGAAAATTCGGTGGAATGTAATTTGTTGTGGTTTCCGGGACCAACGTTTGGGAGAGCCAGACAGGGAATCTCTTGTGTCACTCACAACTCTTGATCCGCTTGACTCGGCACGGCAATTTCCATGCATTGGTTTTCTTCAGACCTTTTGTGATTGTGATTGCTCTGTGTCCAAAGTGATTTTCCTCCACCGTTTCTCCATACACTCACGGAGATATGCCTCGCATGCTCCCTTATGAGTAATACCTTCCTGTGACCATTGCCATGGGTGTGCAGTTGAATACAGTAGAACCTGGGCAGCTTGTTCTCCTTTGCTTTTCCTCTTTATTTCACTTGACTCTGTCGGTTTCCGTGGTTGGCGTTTCAGCCTGTTGTATGTTGTCCTTTTGGTTGACCTGCCTAATATGGAAGGAGACAAAAAACGAGATTTCAATAATACTTAGTTTATTCACAAGTTGTCGGTGAAAAAAACATTCTCAAATATATTTTCTAGAGCGTACTACTACATTCATTTGCTAACTACTATACTTATATACATTGTACAATCCTTATACATACTATCAACAAAGACCAGACTATCTGTATTAGTACATCTGTAGAGGAAAAACATCCAGGAAAACACTACAACTGCCTACTAACTTGTAAAATGGGTCTTTTGCTGTTCCCATCCGTCAGCATGAAGTTGTACAGACATAAAAGCAATAATCTATTATTAAGAAGGCGGTATTTTGTCATGGTTTGGTGTTCTTGTCAATCCCCATGGTGACGTGCATGCTATGACGGAACACTAGATTGGGACACGGTGGTCACGAGATGTGTATGTCACTTGTCTGAGCAGGCTTGAGCTAACTTTTCGTTTTGCAGTCAAATAAAAATACAGCGGCTCCAAGACTTTTTATATCCACGCACATATTCTTGTAACTTTTTATGCAAAACCCTATGCACGTTCCTTCCAAATACGCATGCATGCCTTTTATTCAAAATTAGATAGATATGAATTTTTGTTTCTTCCAAACAAATCCGTAGGATATTTATATACGCTGCAAAAATTTTATGCATAAAGTACACTGAGAAGCCTTCTATTTATCATCGTGTTCCTCAAATGTTGTGAGTGTACACGAAAAAAGAGCATAAAATAGCATATAAAACCAGAAGATTTAAAAAATTAGTAACAATAATATACCTACCAAGTTTTCTGTTCGTTTTTTTATTATCGTCTTACCCTGCTTGCTCCTCTTGGTAGATGCGATATGTCACGTCTCACAATAAATAATCGCCATGTGTGTGGACGATAATTATGCACGAAAAGCCTCGCTCTAGTGTTTCTGCCTCCGCCCAGAATATAGTGCAATAATAATGTTTTATAGACTGCAAAACAATGCAAAGAGTGCAATCAGATATATTTGCCCATGTGTTTTCCGTTCCTTTGTATTTCAAATTTAACTACACACTACACCTCTGGTTTTAATATTTTTTTGTCCTTTGCATGTTCTTTACTCTATACATACATTGTCAGCCCCCTTGGAAGTCTTGGATGATTGTGGCTGGAGTGACAGTGTGGTTTGCAACAGCTACCTAATCATTAAAAGCCTATCATGATCAAGATATGTGTTTTCCTTGACGAAACCGACAAAGGATTCCCTTCACTCGACAGCAGTACATGCTTACAAGACAGTACTGAATATTATTATCCTTGTGTAATAATGCGATGCTTGCAGATGAATTCTAAGAATAAAACTTTATTTATGCTCCACGAATGTATTTTACAATATCTTTAGGTAGAGCACTCCACAGACACGAACATGCTTTACAACTCTACAGATACAAGTGAGTGTTCTATGAAAAACGTATTTTTATGAACAGAAATGTTCGGCGCAGGAACGTACTAGTAGGCCAAGAATAAAAAGACTAGAATTTTTCCCCTCTTCATTTATACTATACACCTTCAAGTACTATAGATGGAAAGGACATGATAACACGACAAGCTTCTTTTTCTAACACCACAGATTCACGCCAGCAGTCTTTTCCTTTGCATGTCACAATAGAATTCAGCCCTGCTATCTGTATAGACTCTAGTTCTCGCCGGGTAGTAAACAAAATGAAACCTGCGTTTCCGCCTGGAGATAAAAGGCCGTCACAGAATTCCTTTTTGCATAAAGTATTAGATAACGCAAAGGGAACATGGAAGTATTCAACAGCCTTCGGGATGCTATACACTTGAATACTGCACACTAAAAAGCTAGAAAACTATTCACGGACATGTCATGCAGCACATGCATAATGGACTGGCAACTGAGGTATTTCATATATACTACTAATAGCCTGTACGTTGTGGTTCATTATACATACACTGGATAACATGCCCTGACAAGAATGAGCTAGAATAAACTGGGATATCGTACCCTTAGAGGCAAACATTGTGAGAGATGCTCTACACCATGGTTCTCTAATTTCGTTATTCTTTGAAATTTATTCTTGGCAATGGAGGACAGTAGAATTAAAACTGTCGTTTGTACTGCTGCTTATTCTCCAATTGTTAATCTGCTGGATGTTTCTTCGGTCGTATCCAATGAATGGTTGGTCGCTATCAAAAGGTTCATCTCCATCGAGTGGCTTCCTTTCTTCACACCGACAAACTTTTTTAACCAGACACATGAACACATTCACATTGAGAATTCTCTCACTCGTAGGCAATCAAATGCGAAATCTTTTGCACTTTCCTTTAATATCACCTCTATAGGACGAGGAATTACTATTTGAGATAAGGTGTTCTCAAGAAGACTCCCAATAGTCCCAGCTGGTGGTAAACATGTTACTTCATTCATTGGTACATTATATATTATACATTGGTAGATTATAAATATAAAATTAGTTTACACTATGCGTAAGCATTGTATATACATTTGCCCGCACGATAGATAAGCATTAGAGTACAAATTCAACCTCCAATATTACAAATGTGTATAAAATTAGACTGGCAGAGATAATCTGGCTAATAGAAGGGTAATAGGTTCTCGGCTCCTTCAAAATCATCTCATGAGGCAAATTCTATTGTATCAATGAGACTAATAAATCCTTTTTGGTAAGTTACTGCAGAATAGTAACTCCTTTGTAGAGATTCCGGATGAACTTGCATTTTGCTATTCATGGTGTAGAAGCTAAGCTACACAGAGACTTTGCAGGAGGATCAGACGGTTGAAGAATCAAGGGCTTCAGTGCATATTTGCCGGATAACGAGGGAATAATAAATAAAAAATGTTGCTATAGTAGTATGGATCCCCTTATGTTGTAAGGAAGAAAGTGAAAAAGAATGATTTTGAATCGAGAGTATTGTGAATTGAGAATTGTGCTTAAATGATGATGTCTTTTCTGTATGATTTTATTCCATGGTAGTGAAGATAGCTATGAATTGGACCTCCATGGGAAGAATAAGCTAAAGGGGTAAGAGCTTGGAGACAGGGCCTGAGCAGTCGTCCCTTTTCCTCATGGCATACATAATTATAAAATTCCTACGGGGGGTAGGAGCGTCGGTTTCCTTTGAAGACATCCTCGTTATTCACCTGCTGGCATCACTAGATTCAATCCGTTCAGATGGAATGGGTAGCGGACAATGTCACTCTGCATTTAGCCCTGCCTCATTCCTAGTCCATCCTGCCGTGAAACTACCATTTCCATCATTTACACTGCAAGCCTCTATACGTATGACAATTATATTATACAATCACGAAAGTGCATATATTCCTCCTCCCTGGTCTCGGCTTTTGAACTATATTGTGGCAGATATAGTCCGGTTCCTGGTGTGTCGGTAGGAAGCTTCGTATTACTTCATACTACTTTTTCCCACATGCTTGTGGTTATAATAGCCTTTCGTAGACTCTCATCCGTCTCCGCATACACTCATCTCATCCTCATCTTCACATTATCCATCTCTACGCCCAACTTGCCAAATTCGTTGAGCTAACGTATATTTGTCAACTCACATCATCCTCACTCAGTTGCCCATCACACCATTTTGATTAAACCAGGGAACAAATACTACCCTATGCGTATGGGCTTCTACTACCTAATTCCATGCTTTTTGTGTATTGAAACACTGAACTGAAAACTCTATTTATAGGCAGATACATGCATAAATATTCCTATCAAATAATTGCATACTCTCTTATGTTGACTGCTCTCATATTCTGGCTATAATAGAATATTATCGCATTGCACGCGATTCAGTAGACATGAAAATGTGTAAGTTAATTGTATTATTCAGAAAAAAATACAAGCAAAAGAATCTGAATAAAAGCGGAAAACACTTTGAGCATAATTAAAAATCTAAAACAGTATGAAATATTTTTCATACCTCTTATTCGGTTTAACGTGTTCAGACCCTTGAAATATACTCAGAAACATATCCAAACAAGACATTCAACATTCAACATTTATTCTCAGATGAACCATCCGAAACGGACTACAAAACTATATATCTATTTTGGGCCTATGTAAGCAAGATGAAGAAGTTTATAGAAAGATGCGAAAACGATTAATAATATACATTATAACGAAGTGTACATGTACATAACTGACATAAGCGAACTCAGCTATATTTAGCTTTAATCTAGCTGTAAATAACTTTAATTTTAATTTAAACTTTATTGAAATCAAACTTGATGTAATTCACCATAAGGTTGTAAGGGTCGTGGCCGTGTTTGAATCAACCTTGAATAAAACTTATTATTATTATTATCCAAACAAGAGGAGAGAATTAAGCAATACCTTTATATGTATAGGCAAAGGGCATGCACAGTGCGACTGAAGCTACTTTTGCAATATATAATTAGTTATGCATAATTCAGCATGCTATAACTGCTAAAATTCTCATAACCTTTTGCATGTAGTGCCAGATTAAACTTCGTCACACTCCGTCTTGCGATAACATGTGTTTCGGTCGTCAATACATGTCTTCTTAATTATAAAGTTTTATCCTGTGCAGTAACACGCTAAATAAGCCTTTCTGTTTTATACAATGTGTCAACTGATGATTGGGTGAGATGACAGTAGCAGCATAATTAACGTATTCTTATTGTAACCTTCTGCCATGACTCACCATTACCACTGACTCGTATTTCTTTATACTTTTATTTCCCTTCAAAACCACACCTGACAATAATTTTGTGGTTTATTTATTTTTTAATATAACAAAAGTGTGTATGAGTTTAACATTTATGCTAATCATTGAATTCACCTATCCTGTTTCATGAATATCATTTTCACAAAAATGTCACAGTCCTTTAACTGCCACTCTTGCTTAGAGCTAAACAAATAGAGAATCACCCTACCCTTGTAGTCATCTTCTATTTCTACGATTTATGTCATCTTCGCATCTACTATTTTAATAAAGTAATGGATTTCCGCCTTCTCTAAGCTCCGCTATGACAACTTGGTGACCTCATACAGATTTCTTCGTAAATATAATTAGATATAAATAGAACGGTAACGAATCTATTTATTGAGCCGCATTAAAATATTCGTTGCAGTACACATAATGAAATGTCAAAAGTGACACTTTATTCATTATTGTTATTTTTTATATGGATTGGATGGTGCAATAGTTGCATTTGCTTCCAACAATTTCTAGTGTTTAGAATAAGCTATTGTCCCAACACATAACATTTTTGAATTGGTTCGCGCGCATAGAACCTGTGTTTAATGTGTAATGATAGCGAAAGTACATAGATACATAGCATGAACACTAAAGGAATTAATCCTAATGGAGTCAGAAAGTGGAAACAAAGAAGTTGACAAAACTTAATGAGTACTGAACTTAATGAAGGGAAGTCAGGGTAAAGAAAAAGCATGGCGAACGAAGTGGTTCTTCTTAGCTCAGCACTTGACCATTTCCATATACCATATGGGCCTATTATATATGTGCCACTATATATTAGAGTGTGCCGGAATAGTTGAGCGACAACTCGACACAAGTTTTTGCGGCTAATGAAGACACACGCGTCGTATTTGTATTTGACCATTAACATAAGGCAATTGAGGCTCGAGCAGTTTCCTAAGATAATTTCCTTCGTCCAGACTCCAATGAGCGGCCCTTTTGCTAGGATTACGTCGGCACTACTGGTGACCACTCGACCAAGCATCAACAAAGACGCCCGTCTGACACATTTTCTTAAGCCCTTCTGTCCCCCTCAGACAGGCTTAAGTAAGCCTGTTCACATACACAGAGGAAACACTCAGTCCATCCGAAGCCCAATTATTACACTAAGAATGAGGACTACAAAGCCTAATAATAAAAGCAAATAATACACCAACAAATAATACCTACACATTACACAAGCTTAGTGTATGGACATTGGAAGCTTATCTGTAAGACATAAACATAATGCGAGCACAAATGTAATACAAGATCTTGTATAATACATTAATGTATTATAACGTAATACAGGTAGAGCAAGTATGTAAGCAAAGTAATTGTGTTAGAACCAAGCACCGCAATTCTTACAAGCAGGGACTTTTTACATGTAAGTAATAATGTAATTCTGTAAATAAATTCAAGAGTATGTAGTCACAAGTGCTAAGGATGAATGAGTGACTGAGTGATGTGAGAAAGAAGCAGGAGCATCTTACCAACACAATTGTGTATGTATAGTTGGTTAATCAAACAAGTTGTTCGTAGCTTCTGGCATTTTCCGAGGGCATCCTCCATCCTTTCATGATATCAGTCCTTTAAGTATCTGTCGGACCTGGATCCTTGTAACTGAATTACCCATCAAGCTAACCATGAAATTTCAACAATCTATACGATATACACTCTTTGAGCAATAATTCTATTTCTAATGTAAAAAGTACCAATCTTTCATCATCGGGATTATTGAAACGTATGTTTATAATCATCCATCATCTGCCCAGTTACACCAAAACTATTCCAACCCCTTAGGTATTTCCAGTCAGCTTCTTATCTGTATTACTTCTTTTTACAGTGTATTAACTACATATAGTCCGTATTTCAATTATTTCGATACTCGTGGTGGACAAACCATGTGTGCTCGTCTCTAATGGCATGCTTAATAGATTTTACTAGAAATGCATTTATACTTGAGAGGTTATGCTAATTCTGTTATGTAATTATTACACATACATACAGATATGATGTAGTATATAATTGTGATCACATATTACTTGTTCGTTTAGTTTGGATGACTTTATCTGAATCTTTTAAACTTTGAAGGTTGAAGTTGAAAAATAGATATATTAGTTTTTAGTGGCCTTACAATTAGCACATGAGACAGGGGTAAGCTCCAATTAGTTTATTCCATTTTATTTACATCATACAGGTTGAGCATGCAAGCTATACCATGTGTAGCAATGGGATGTAAAAATACCAAGTTTTTATATCCCACTGTGTAACTATGTAACTTACACTTAATTGTTTACAGCAACTGTAGTTGAACTATAACAATTCCAGTTTATAGCTTAGCTCCTCCACAAAAGAACAAAAGAGTTTGATAAATTATTTAAGTCACTTGAATTTCACAGGACTGTCAAGTTCATTTGAGCTACCATGGAAAAATTATTAGAGGATTGCGCAAGTACATAGAAATATACAGAGAGAGTGATACAATGTGTGACTACATACAGCACCCTTGAAATTGATCACGGCAATCAAGGATAAAGGGGAAAAAGCGGAGTAGAAAAAATTTTGAAGGGGAAAAATTGTGAAATTTTGACGGGTATTCTATTGATAAATGACTAGAGTTTGTACACGGGACGGAAGGAGCTGAGGCGACTTGTAAATGTCATTTATCATGTAAATGAAGGTAGTAGATACGAACCAAAAACAACGATGACGTGTTTAATTTTCTATTCTGCCCAAGTATTTCTGTTTGTCTTTTCCATTTTCTCCTTTTCCTTCTCCTCAGCTTCTCTTCCTTAGACGTATCATCCAAACCTTTGTACTATCTACCTTAAAAGTTATCCAATTGAGCAAAAAAGCTCAAGCTTATAGAACAAAAGGCAGCGTACAAATAAGAGTTGTAGGCCTCAAAGTTCCAACCAAGCTTAAATTGTTTACTGATTTCTCTAAAATAAATTCAAATTCAGCTTGTATTGTGAATAATAATGAAATACTTGTACTTCCATATTATTGTCCAGGTATATACCTCCATGTAAATGTTTGTTTGCGTTTCTAAACGTTATTGAGGCTTCTGCATAGTTTTCGTAGTAAACTTTAGTTTTGCATTAAATGTGGCTAGTTTTTCAAGATATCTTCATATTTTTCAGAATGTAACAACTACTGCGATGCTGTGTCGTTTTTTCAGCAGAAATATTACAATGCTTGAGTATAATGATTAAATTGTATATTTAGTTGTATCAATTTGAATGTTATGCTAATGATACAAGAGTGACAAAGTATGGACAAAATTTACGGTAAGTAATGACGGGTAAGTAATGCGGAGGTCTCCAACTTAGGCGGATCGGATGGGACATCAAACTGAGACAATCCAATGTGTGTGATACATGATATCCACTTACGTCACGGTAGGCCAGCTCTTAAATTTCCTCAAGTTTTTACCTGTGGTCAACGTTGCTGGTCCTGCATACTTAAAATTGTTATGATAAAGTAAGCAATAGTGATACGTTAGGGAAAGTTAAAGAGAAATCCCCGCTTTTATCTGTCTCTGCTTACTCTTCTGAGCTCCGTTTCTGTGTTACTCTTGCATTACTTTTTCCTATGCATTACTCCTGCTCACTGTGCCATATCCCATATGTATATTCGTGGTAACTTGCTTAGCAAATAACCATTAGTTACCGCTGTCAATTTGAGGATAAAGATTCAATTTACAATCAGCAGGGTTTCCTCGACTAGACCAAACAGTGGGTCATCCATAAAATCTGTGTATTGAAGATATGGCCCGTGACGACGACCAACCTGAGCTCATATGTAATTCTACGCTGCCGCTTGCGTACGGAACATCCTGTCATACTAATTCTCTGTGGCTCTTATATCGTATTATTGTACTGTAGTCTTATACATCTTGTAGTCACAATTGTTCCTCGAACATATTTTTCTTCTTCACCCTGTCGTCGTCACTCTTTTTCTTATCCTCTCTTCTCCATTAAATTGAAACACAATTGGTTCGAGTGCCATCCTCCTTTAAAGGAGACAATAGATAGACACTTGCCTCCTATCCACACAACTTCACATGAAAATAGTACAATTCATATAAGTGAATGGGCTACTTATCCGGATTGTTTGCTCGTCGTGTCATTTAATGATGCTCAATTAGTCGCTGTCTTTGTTCCCACCAGGGCTTACGTGAACAAGTCTTGGAGCTGTAATGCAATACACTTCGGGAAACAGTGTATACAAGTCTTGAAAGGACGCAACGGTCTCTCTAAGACCGAAGTACCAAATGTAAGACCCAAAGTGCGGAAGAAGAAAAAGAATATTGTCTTTTACCTGAAACATTAGCTTGCATTACATCTCGTATTATTTACTATTTTGCATGGTCATACACCTTGTTTTTCCATAACTTCGTATTTAGGAAACAATAAGATCCTTATGGCATTTGACTGTCCTGTATAAGCACTAGACGACTAGCCCTAGTTTTGAAGCTAAACGTTCTATACAAAAAATTATCCGTGTACAGTTTACAGAAAATGTCACAAAAAGGTTTTACATCTCTCTGCGGAAATTTTCAAATGGAAAAACTCTGTAAGCCTAGCAATTAGATTCACTTTACCTGCCAATTGGATTTATTTTTTCAATTTTCCCCCATGAGTATTTGTCTTTTTTGACACGGATTTCTACTCCATGCATGCAATTCGTTCATTTGTGCCCTAGGCTCCGGCGATGCTAAGGTTCCTTGCTGTTGGAGACGCAAGGAAGTACAAAACATTGGAGAATACTACACCAAAGACACGTACATAAGGATCTAATTAGGAGAGTATATAAGCACTAAGTAGGGCGCATAAGGATAGCAGGACACTTAATAGTCACTAGGCCTTTCCCTACAGCTAGGACCATTTGGGTAGGCGATTAGCTGTCATGGAGCTAATCAAGAGGCTTAACGTACTTGAGCTGGCTCTGGATATTTGTATATGTATGTGGTTAAGTTTTACTCTATTTATTCAACATTGCACTCAGATACGAAGGAAAAATTGTTCACACATATAGCGGGTAGAGTAGCATGCTGTAACTGTTTGTACTATGTACTGCTCTTCGAAAAATCAATGTTTATAATCAATTTAGAAGCGCTTAGGGCAAACTAGCCAGGCCTTCGTTGTCGTCAAAGTCTACAATGGGAATAACAACTGTTGGATAAACATGAGATACTTGTGCTACTTTTCTCAATCCTCAATTACCGACCCAGCATTATCCCCATTAAGGGATACAGCGGTTGACAAAACCCTCGCTCTAGAATCAACCCTCCCCTGTCGTTATGACAATAGTAGTTATGCACTTAGGCATCAATTGTTCTTCTTTACCTTACAATTATTCAATTTCCCATATGAAACTCCCTTACAGTAATAACTGAACGTGGTGAGAATAATTCATTTCGGCGTATACTATTAAATATGTTTTGGAAGACCGTTTATAATGATATTTTTGGTATTTAACATCCTTAGTATTGTGTTCCTACTATATTTCCCAGTATATTTAATTCACAAATATTTGTGAAAGCCAGATTGAATACAGTGCGAGGAGCTTCCTGAAATTTACCCCCTGCAATTAATATTACTATATACTTCCATTAGAATTCTCGAGTCTTGAATCTAATCTGTCATAAAGGATGAGACGGGCGGGAGATGGACATCAGAGAGTACACAGGTGTGTGGACGTTGAAGAAGATTTGAGAGCGACTGCTGACGGAAATTAAAACAGAGATGAAATGTTCGGACTTACTTGCTCTTTTTGGTATTTTTACACATAAGGAGTGACGACGGCGGAAGGGAAGACGACGATGGCTAGACCGGGTGTTGGGACTCTAATGTGAAAGGATAGTGCCAGGGTAATGTGTGTGGGATGTCGCGGCGACGGACGAGACAACATGGTTTGATCACATTTACCCACAACAACCGCCTGTCATCTTTGCTGTCTCATTCCTTAGGTTAATACCAGTTTTACATGTATACAAGTCCTCGCAAAGTATGCACATGAAGGTTGTACATGTTCAGTAGGTTTGTTTAAGCGCTGGTTTGGAATGATGTAAGTTATGCCAGTTTAAGTTTAGGTATATATGATATGAAGTTATATCTGTCAGTATAATTACATAAATTACCGTACATTTTAAGTACAAACTTGAGTCAGAGCCAGGCGGGAATGGTTTGTAACAAGCCCGACGCCGAGCCAAACAGGATGAGTTTGCAAGTCAACTTTGAAATTGAGCTGGATCCATGAAAGGAGTTTTAGATGGTAGAAGAGGCAGAGAGGCTGAGATATGAGGAGAATTAGCATTCAGATTAATCCCATGAACGGAGTGATGCTCGTCAATTTGGAGGAGCCCATTTTCAATGCTGAGTCTTCAGACACTTTCACTCGTCGAGGCGTCGACTCTTGCACGCATATTTGATCCCGATGACTAAAGTAACGCGTCTCATTTCTTCGCCATCCTCCTCCAAATCTCATCATCAACTCTTTCAGCTCACATCTACTCACATGTTTAATTCAACGTGCTCATAATTACTTCGCACAAAAGCACTACCAGTGTCACAAGCCATTCCAGCTTTTCCATGCTAAACAGTCATTCAGTATTACCTACCACTTTTAAACACGCCATGGAAATTAAACTTGTGGAGTTGAGTCAGGCTTGAACCACCCTTTTGTATTTCTGCATTTTTGCACCGTTTCTCCTGCCTTCCCACTTTCCTCCTTCGCCACCCCACCCCATCCTTCTTCTTCGTGACAAATGGTCACCTCGGATGGAAACACAATGCAAACATAGCAAAATTATGTTCCTGGAGTGCAAATGCTTAAAGACACCAGTAAAATACGTTCGTTATAAGAATTCTTTCCTAAGTAAACATATATGCATAACAGTAAAGTAAACATGTATGTAAACATCACTAAATAATTAAGAATATATGCAAACAAAGGATGCTCCTTGCTGACGAATGCCTACTGACAAAGTAATTCACCGCTAAGATCCACACAACTTATTGCGGTAGCACAGACATTTTTAGGTTCGCCAAAGAGTTCCTTTTCCTAAGGGTTTTTCATGGAAACAATATCCCTGATATCTTGGGGTGATTGCGGAAGATGTGACAAGATTACAGATATACAGTCTTCATGGTCTCACAAACTGATCACATCAAAGTTCCTTGTGTCAATAAAGTGTTAACGAGATTAAGTTTGTGTGCGATACGGAGAAGGCACTGCATCATTATTGGATTTCTTCATGTAATAGAGACTCAATTCTACATTCGGAGTGAACCCCAAATATGCAGAGAGTCACACGTCTAATTTTGTATTTATTCCTTTGTAAAAAGATAAAAGAAAATATCTTCCCTTTTTTAAGATTCTTTGCGTGATATTCCTCCTTGTTTAGCTAACGCAGTTCCCCACGTTTTCCACTTGGTACTTTGATTTAACAAAAATGCTAAAGAAAAGGTATGCAGCAGGGAAACGAAGATATAATAAAAGATTTGACAGGGGAAGGAGGGCGTAAGGAAAGAGTAGCAAGAGCACCAGTCGCTTTGTTTTTGTTTTTCAGACTCTTGCAGTTCATGCAGTATAGACTAGGCTGATTGGGACAACTCGAGGGGAGCAACCTTCTATGTGTACTCTCTAAATTAACTTTTCAAAGCCACAAATTAGATAGTCTCAATTCCCCGATTCTATCAACAAGTCAAGTCCCAGAAACTCGCATTGACTCAACCAAGTCTTGCCAACGAAGAATATGCAAACCCACTATTGTGTATGTACATACACGCCACATCTCTCTTGGTCGTTTGCTGGAACCAATTAGGTCATACGAATTTGCAAGTCATTACATGCTCACAAAATACGTTTCTTATTTTCTTATTCGATCATTCATCTAAAAGATTGTGTGCTTATTTTAGAAGAATATTGAGAACTGTTTTTCTAGCCGTCGGTTGTTCAAGTTCATGAAGTATTTGTATTGCTTACCAACTTTTTCTTTCTGGAACTTCAATTGATAATTATTTATATCTACGCATTGGTCATAAAAAATATAAGTATAATTTCATAGTGCAGTGGTAGTAAGTATGCCTGGTCATGTACATATGTACATGGAACCTAAATGATTGATATGCGACCAAGAAAATGAATTGAGAAAATGGACTGTCGTCGTCGTCAAAGAAATTTACCGGAATTAGTGGAGACAAGGGTGGAAACTAAAGTAAGAAAAACATTACGGGAAAGAGCAAGTACATGACATATGCTATATTACATGTTGTAAAGACAGGAGCCAAAAAAGATACCCGGAACGGTTAGAATTCGGTGAAAATTGGGGGATTGACAGGAGCCATCATCAGAGTGTATAGGTGAAGGATGCAATAAATAGACCGACCATGTAAGGCAATATAGTTGGAGGGCCATCCCCCATCGTCTATGATGAGAAATGAAGTTGCCTTAAAAGAGAATAGGGCACCCCAGGTGGTGACAAGATTCGTAACAAATGTCGCACGCCAGGCAAGACATCCCAAAGCAATCTCAGTCTCCTCGTCGGTTAAATT
Organism: Lipothrix lubbocki; assembly: GCA_034696945.1. Lineage (NCBI taxonomy): Eukaryota > Metazoa > Arthropoda > Collembola > Symphypleona > Sminthuridae > Lipothrix > Lipothrix lubbocki. Next base: position 74,675 of record JAQGAK010000275.1, read on the forward strand.
AGTCGAGGAAAAATTCAAACGACTAAATGCTTGCATGTTACTACAACGAAACGACGAAAGCGAACAAGAAAGACAAAAAACACATAGAGAGACAAACTAAAATCGCGCAATACTTCTCTCTCGACTTAAAATATGTAGACTCTGAACTTGACACGGTCATTCGTTAAACTTGTCTTAACTCCTTACAGTGTTATAGCTTGTCTGACGAAAGGATGGACGACCCGGGCCCGCATATCGTTCTGTTTTTTTCTTCTTCTGTATGCACATAAACTTCGTGGACTCTCTTTCGAACTCCTAATCGTTCCTCATGAATATCTAACATATGTCCAACATTACCATGACACGCACGCACAAGTCTTACCCTCGAACTCATTACATAACAAGCCTAAAATCTTTACTTAAGGTTACGGTCTCTTTCCCTTTCCTTCAAGATTTATCATAAGAGGACTTTATACAATATGCCTTACGCAATACTATGCATGATACAGTGCGAATGCTTTTAAAGAACGAAATAGTGTATTTACTACTTCAAACCTGCACGTCTAATAAGCACATAATGCATATATGGGACCCATCTCATAGCCTATTATTACCTTATTTTACTATATTTCCCGTATATATGCAAAAGTCCATTTCATATGTACTTATACAGGGTATACATTCATTGTAAGCTTCAGTACTCAGTGTTTCTTAAAGGTATATTTAGGCGCCCTTAGCTAAGGTCTCGTCTTGTTGTAAATGAGGATCGGAACGTGTGTAGCTGCTTTTAATTTTGATACCGATTCCCTCTTGGTTTATTTCCCTGACACACAGCAACGATTAAATTGTGTACATGGATCTATCTTATTTCATTAATTACTCTGATTTTTACATCTTCATTCCCCCCATTAACCTCATGAAATTTTTTCACTATGAATGCCAACTCTATGACGTGCACCGGAGGTAGGTATGCATATGTAAGAAAAATTGATCAAAGGGGAGTCAACAAATGTCTTGAATTTTCATTTGCATTCTTATTAGAAATCAAATTACGAAGATAAAATGTTCTTTTTTGACGTCTTTCTCAACTCCTAAACAAGTTTTCCCTAACTGGTCTATTGATTCCTAACACAACTGACGGCATGAAACTAAACGGGCTCAAATTAGTCCGGTGACAAGTTCTACAACTTTTTCATACCTTCACTAACTGGATAAACACTCTGGAGCTATGTTTGCACACCAAGTTTTACAAGCCTTTTTTTTGTTATGTACTGCAAGACTAATTGTAAGTCTTGTAGAAGTTAGAAAGTCAAATTTTTATAATTTAACTTAGGATGCATCTTGACTGTAAATATACCTGCATCTAATGGCCTTGATTAGATTTTTGATACCGCTTTCAACATGTTATATTTGTGGTATTGGATTGCGTATGTATGTAAGTATCTATGTGGATACAGTACATTTACTTTTCATACTTTATGGAAATCAATGAAAGAATATAAACAATCATGTACGTATTTGTATGAATTTCACTGATCGATCATAGATTTCAATACCGCCATGCAGGCTGTCGCTTGTAGAAATAAAATAGTTCTGCATTTGGCTGTAGGCTTTTCTGAGAGAATTTCGTGAACAGGATTGTTTGTAATAATTTAAATTGATGAAAGGAATAAAATTAAAAGAAAATTGAATCACGACGGAGAATTCGAGGAATGGCGGAGGGGAAAAAACATTAGAAGGAATTCCAAATGTTGGAACAACCAGCGGAAACAAGTTAACAGGAGAGTAATTCCTAATAAATCTGTTGTCTTTACATGCATACCAAAGCACCGTCACTGAAAGACAACATGATTGCGGCACATCTAGATAAAATGTGTCGTACTTAATGAATTGTATAAACGTACCATATATGCATACTTGCTGGACTGAAACACTTAAACTTAAAATGAAAATGCTTATATATGTAAAATACATACGTCGGTACCAATATACTTGTATGGCCTTTATTTACAAACTTTACTACATATACTCTTGTGTATACAGATATTTTACTGGTATGTATACAACTATATCTTGTAAACATACACGGGTTAACAAGCTGTTTGCTAGGAGATTAAAGGTACGGAGGTTTTTTTAAAGAGATAAATCCGTATAAAGTCAACTATCTGTAGTTGCAAGGAGGATTGATAACTCAAACCAAGTTTGACTCAAAGGAGTTGAAGCTGATGGTATAGATATGTAAAAAGAATGAGCGTAACTTGAGGTAAAGTATAGTACAGTTTGTATAATCACCTATGTGTAACTAGTGTTCACTTTTTATCCTGAGGTATAAGAAGGCATAGAGATGCTGAGAAGGGAAGACGCAGTGGTTTATAAGGACGAGGATGAGAGTGATTGAAATGTAGTCGAAGCCTGGGAGACATGACTGACTAATTTATTGTCGGTGTCGGAAACAAACGAATGCCGCTTGTTTTTCGGGCCTCCCAACATGTCATTCCACGTTTTGCGGTCTATTTTCTCTGACTCTTCCATTGACAACTGAAGGCCAACAAGGGCAAGCCATGTGAGAATTTTTGCATGCCACGTTTGTCCATCCAATGTTTACATCATCATCACTATCACCAATTCTTCCTCCAAGCCAAATCTCATTTCTCTGATCTAGCCAGACAAGACGACTAGTACACCCAGGCAAATTCCTCAAATGCCAGATGGAAGAAGCTATAGAAGCTCACAGACAGACGATAATTTGATCAGGTGAATGCAATCTTGTAAGAATGCAAGTGCAAGCTATACTGGCTCTTTAATTTGATCTGTATTTTCTTCTGTCAATTTTTTCAGAACATTTCATTCCAACAAAACGAAACTTATCCCTGCCCTGTCGCTGCTGATTGCTTCTCAAAAAGGCGAGAGAAGAGGCTATATTGCTGTACTATCATACCCCTCTCACCTCTTATTCGTTTATACCTCTGTACCGCGTTCAATAGTTTGATTGGGCGTCATCCCGTCGCCATTTGCTATCATTTAAATTTGACACACGACAGACAATCAACAAGGTTTGGTAAATACGCTATATAGCCCTAGCCCCGTGTGATACCTGCACTTGCATTTATTACCGCGGTTCTCATCGTTCAAGTTCATATAGTTATATACGTGCTATTAGAGTAGACGGTAGGTACTTGAACAGTAGTAGTACTTCCATACTTCATATGCCCCTATTACATTACATGTAACACAACTAGTGTAATGCATTCCACATTACTTTGATTCAATTCTGCTTGTATGCAGCCGTGTACAACAATACATGAAGCAGTACCCACATTTGTATGCTAAGGCACGGTAGCCTGATTAATTATTTTCTTTTGTAAAGGAGACTCCAAGTTTGACAGCCTCTGTCCTCCAAGTGCTATCCTGTGGTCTTAATATTCATCCACACTTGAATGCAACACTGAAGTACATACATAAGTACTTCTTATACAGTTGGAAAACATACACTAATATATGTATATTTACTTAACATCACCACAGTAATAATAACTCGCATCAGGTAATCCTACTTAGCATAATATTCCTATAAAAATTTAATGTAAGTAAGTACATAAGTAAGTAAACCTTGTAATTCCGAGACACTTTAATTATTCACATCAAAATATCTATATCATAGACGCAAAATGATAAAAAGACTTATGAGTCACGGACTGAAATGGCTCGGAGGCGCATCTGCTTATAATATATTTTCTATAATGTAATTATGTAAGCCATAATATGCATTCTGAAAATCTCTAACACTGACCAAACTACCTTTGTACGATTTCACCTTGTCATTGTCAGGATGAAATCACTGTCAGGATTGTTTGACGTTAGGTTTTTTAAAGCGGTTTTAAAAAAGCTCTTTCGTAAACATGATCATTCAGCATCATTTATTACACTCGTCTGTGTTAAAGTTCACAGTGTTCGACGACTGCCAGAAGCGCTAAAAAACTGGATTTCCCATGTGAGACGATGGATCCATCGAGTTATAACATCTTTAATTTCATCTCTTTATTACTAATTAACACATTTGTAGTGCAGCATTGTACTTGCATAAGAACATTGAAGTTGCCCAAAACTTCAACAGATGAAAAGCAATCAAATGTCTACAGCAATGGCAACTTAAGATAGGGTCGTGTTTTCATATCTTTGAAATGGGATACATTTTTAAATGTTCGGTACAAACACGCCTTGGTGAAATCAAGTATTGCATTAATGTTGTATTATATTGTGTACACTCAAGCAATTGAGGGCATCGGAACGTGGTTAAGTACAGTTACCCCTGATTGTCTCCCCAAACTGCACATTATTTCTTTGATGAGATGATGATGTAGAAAAGAAACAAACTTTATTACTTACTTTCAGTTAAATGTAAGTACTTCATAAATAATAGTATTAGGCTTTCGGGAATATTATGGTATGTTTGAACCTAAACCGGAACTACTCTAAGGGACTTTGGGAGTTATAATGAAGTATTAGATAATAGGTAATTATAATACGCAGGTATGCATATCAAAATTCGCTCTCTTGCTGGGTCTCCAACTGTATTTATTCTCAATTGTAGACTTTAATGCAGTCGATCAAGTCTGGAACTGCTTCCCCTTGGCCGTAATTACTTATTTCTTTACCAAATGGCGAGCCTACATGGAGCAATCAGAGTACCTCTGGACTCCGCGATTGCCCACGTGTTTGCTGAGAGGAACAACTTTAGAAAAGGACAACATAAGCCGGAGAATAACTTTAACAAAAAGACAAGCTACATCGAGGAATAAAATATACAGACAGGAGTAGCATGGGAAATCAGGAACTCCCCGGCATTGTCAATTGTAAACGGAATAAGCCTTCTAGGGTACACACACTCACAAGAGAGCAAAATCGTACACCCAAGTATAAATTCTATACATTTGTCTAAGGATGATCATTTGCTTGAGTAAATAACATATCACGGCTTTATCGCTACCAACTATGTATGTACATGTACATGCTAGCTAGGACGATACCTTTGTTATATGTTAACAAGTACAAAATAACGTATCAGTTATGCATTGACTGTATTTTCTTACTATTTTAATCGTACGCCGTCTATATTACCTAGTTACACAGTAACTATGTTACGTACACAGCAATCGTTCACCAGTTATACTTATGTTGATTGCGCTTGCTGTCCACAAACCGGCTATGCATACAATAACGTTATTTTGTAAGTTGTAAATGCAGTCTTGCAATGCCGGCCCTATATTTTATCAACTTATCGACAACTTGCTCGGTTCTAAAGACTCCCACGTCGTAACCGATAATACATTTGATTTGAAAATGCTTGTTGTGTGGTTGGGCTCCGACATAGTAATTTCTTATTATTTCATATCATACTCCTTCCTTACGGCCTTCTCGGCTAACATGCAAACTCTATCCCTTGAGCTAGTGGTTAAATAATAAGAGAGACGCCGAAGTTTGAGCCGCATGGCACAAAATCTCCTAGTAATTATAACTAGGTTTTGTTTAAGTCAACAAAACATACTTATACGCAATAAGCCAACAGTTTATATGCATGTGTCTGAGCAGGCATATTAAACCAACAACTTATGTATATGTGAGTAAGCCAGCACCGTCTGGGAGAATTATAACAGCCTAGCTATGTTGTTACTCCATACCGTGAAGGAACACAGAGCCACGGAGGTTGTCTATGTGCGCCCCAAGTAATAAGCGAACCCACGTGGGACAAGTCATATAATAATAACCCACCCGGAAAACATTGGAAATCGCTTGCTTCATAATTTTGTGACAATGAGTCTCATATGAATCTTTCAGTGGTTAACTATTTTAACTCATTGGTATTTCTTAAACTGCTCCTCCTGTATCATCATTATTGTTTGTGTAACATGTATTAGGCGCACGCAGAAACTGTTAAACGTAAACATTGAATTAAATAATTACTTTTAGTCCTTCCTTCCCTGGCTCTCTTTCCTACATGAAAATCCGAAAAGTTTATCTTCAACCAGGGTGGCTTTACCTTCAGTACGCTCATATTTTTTCATGAGATACTCTCACGCAGGTCGCCATATTTTCCGTCGGTGTTCCAACGTTTACCTGGGCTTTACTTCCCTTCTTAACACACCTTGCACACCTTAACGTCACTGTAGTGGCACGACAAACATTAGGCTTTGCGTCTATATTTCTTTATAGTACTTGTATTTCATCCAGTGCATATTTTCTTTTTTGCAATCTTTTTAACTGTTATGGAAGAGCAATTCTCGTTGTAATTCTTTACCCGAAATGATTACTTCGCTTAACTTCATTTACAAAACATCAACAAAGCAATACACAAGTACCTACATGAGTTGTAAATTATAATGATTTTATTAGGAGCCAGTTAAGCACTCTCGTTAATACACTAAAAGCATAGAAAACTTGTTAGCACATTAAAAAATAGATTGTTACTCAATTATGTACGTCACATTGGATCCTGTTTGCTTTCTTACCTTTGCTGAGGGGAAACTTAATTTGAGATAATTCTAGGGTTTTACAGAGCAAGAAGTCTCCTTATGCGCGGACGAACCCCCACATTGGGAAATGATTACCACCCTGAGTCAAAAATAAAGTGCGGATGTAGGATTTGTAGATGAGACAAGTGATAGTTAATGTTCTGTAAAGAAGGACGCCCTACTACAGAACAACCTATGTATTTCCTATGTACAAACTACAGCTTGTTTTAAACATCACGTCTTCAGAAACCTTTAGCCTCAAAACTTGCAGGTGCTGAAGGTTCTTCAAATTATTTTTTACTTCCCCAAACGACAGTGTAGATTTGAGTGTGCAATACGAAAATTTTTAGCACGCCGGACATTAGACGAAAGAGCATTAAACAAATTATTGTATGAATTCGCATCTTAATGACCGGACATAAAAGTAGAAAAAAAAAGTTGTTTCCTCATGTAATTATCACTGAAAGTCAACGTTATCATTACCATGTCCACATTTCAACTGCAAGATCCACATATTATCAATGTCTACGACGCGAAGCATAATATGTATAGAGTTGGTTGAAAATAACATGGTTTTAAATGAGCTGCCCAGTTGCTGGGAATGAACGTAATGTGAATACCAGGACCTGCACACTATAAATTTCATGTTCAAGACTTCTCATTTATCCGAGTAATAACACGATGTTTGTCAGTACTAATTTGTGCACATGTCATGTTCAATCATAACTAAGAGGCAGAATAGGCACATGCAAACCAAAAACTCGTACTTGTTCAAATGTAGGTTTAATCACTACTATTTAAACTCCTTAGTCCCTTATTATTCTCATGGTTGAAGAATTTATCGAAGAACTACACTTCCATAAATAAAACCTTTAGGTGTTTTGGCTTGCAAATTCCAACTGAAATACACAACCACTACATGTTACACATTATCATTAGTAAAAAGTACGATAAAACACGGTTTTTAATCGTCAACACTCTATTTTCCTACGATGTTTCGCAAAATTAAAGCAGTAAAATACTATTCTTTCAAAGTTTTTACCCTTTACATATATTTCGAGCCACATAAAGTGTTTTTGTTCAATATTCAAGCAAGCACATTTTTTGGATCTTCTACAAACGTTGTTTAGGTTGAACCCCATAAATTCATTACAGTGCATGGCCAAAACCGTGTAAAATTCGATTTAAGACTCAAGCAGTCTTTTGATAAGCGCTGTCATACCGTATAAGTATATCACTTCTTTAGAATCCATCACTTCATCAAACAAAGTCTCGTTTAGGTAAAACCCGAGCAAAAATCTGTATTATAAAGGTATAAAAACAAAAAAGCATATATGCTTTTTTATATATTATATATAAGAATTTATATATAAGAACTTTATATACTAGAACTATCTTATATATATGAACGCTATAGTAAAGAGGGCGGATGGTCAAAAATTTGCCACAAGCTGAAAATGTTTTTACGCATTCCTCATTATGTCTTATACATATCTCTATGTGAGCCAGCCTGTCTGGTAAACTAGCTAGAAGGAAGATGGTGGTTATGGCATGTAGTATATATACTTACAGGACAATGTGAGAGATAGAATGAGTGAGCGAGGTAATAAGGGAACGAAAGTGAAAGAAAAGAAGTATTTGTGACATGAGAAAAACTCATAAGGGTAGGAGAGTGGATGGAAATTGGGAGGTGCCCTTTGGTCGTCATTTAATCTTGATGATTATAATACAAACAGTGCTGTTGTTTGTTGTGAAATATTTTCAAGCTAAATTCCACTATTTGCAACGCAGCATAACCCATCACTACATGTTTTCGAGCAGTTCAATATCAGAAATTGGGCATGAGGGAGTATTTTTCATACCTTCTAACTTCTAATAGCCATTCTAATGGTATAGCCCTTATCCTTCTTATAAGTACTGTTAGCACTCATAGCTATTATAGCCCATATAAGTAATAGTGTTATCCACATAGCCATACAAGTATAATGTGAGAATATTTTCATTCCGCGGCTGAAATGAAATTCTGGGTAATGTTGTATAATTGCATGAAAGTACTTCAACGTTGACATATACATATTACATTTTACATAAGTCTAATGAAAGGTAAGCTACTTTGGACAAGAACTTCCCCAATGCTGCACATTTTAAAGAGCCATATTCTCTTGTTTAGTTAAGTTGATTTGATTAAGCAAGATGCCAAAAGAATCAGCTTGCGTGTGACCACCATCATGCAATCGTCAACTTTGGTGGCGACCATTTTTAACACCGCCTTAAAGTCTTTAGACTCCAATGGACTGCGGGACCGATAAGGTGACCTGTAATTTCCTTTAAATGCTTTCCATAGAACCATGCATCTATCTAGAGTAATACTAACCCCTTCCTTATTGTCTCATGCCTATAGCCCAGGCACTATGGAACTGCCACTTCCACCTCAAACAAGCCCAAAACTACACATTATACCTTTAATAGCCCTGAAAGCATCAAAATGAGTAGAGCTTGTCTGATGAAAATGAAGCATAATCAACGTCCAGTCCGTTCTAGGGGTGATCAGACCGCTCCACCATTTATCCTCATCTATTTTTCACCAGCATTTTACATTATACATTACACGCATACTCAAAAGTCTTATATTCAGTGTACATTCTTATATGTACATACTCAGCGTACATTCTTATATATACATACTCAGTGTACATTCTTATATATATACAGCTAACTTTGTATTGTTTCAAAGCGGTACTCCATGGAGCTACTAATAGGCTGTCTCTTCTCTCTCCAGCTCTCTGTACACACAACACCTTGTTAAATTCCTAAAAATATATGGCGGAGATAGCTCGTCACTCTTCATTTCGTTTATTCACGTCAAATTCTTAAATTCTCAGCGCTGTTCATACTCTAGCCGACTCTCAAGACTTCTAGCTCAGAGCGCCCATCGCCTTTCACACCAGCAGCATACAAAGAGTAAAGTAGAATGCCAGTAATGTCACCAATTTTACATATTGGAATGACCAAAGCTTGCATTCCTGGTGTTGAAGTTAGGCACGCCGCGTCATAGTCGTTCATGTTTATTTTATAAACATGCATGCAACATTTAGTCAATGCTCGGCCACAAAATAACGCTACTAAATAACTCATAATGTCTTTTTAAAGTAAGTATAGTTAAAGTAGAAAGAGTTGCATATGTATGTGTAGAAAACAACGCATACTTACAACATAGCTTGTACAGAAACTGTGATGTCGAGGTTTATAGTATTATACAAGCTGGCCATTAATATATCATACTGAAGTGCAATATTCTCTGTTTCATCATTAAGCAGAGAATCTGGCGACGTCTTTTGCATCCAAGTTACCCTGATTTGGTCAGACCACCCAGTCACAACAACAATATATTTTTTGACGTGTATACACACACTTTACAAACTGTTGTGTATCATTAGTTAATCTCATAAAGGATTACCATATGCACTGGAGAATGTTCAAGCAGCTACAGATATGTCGGCTGTACGTTAGCACATAGAAAAATATTCAAATTCTTACTAATTATGACTGTTAAGCTCATACTTTACAGCCAAAAGAGTAATAGGGCTAAATAGAAAATGGCGGGCAGCACGGGGTTATACAGGAATCCGTTAACATAGTGCCCAGTCTTTATCGTAATGATAATGACAATAGCGTCAACACGACAAGGTCAAACTTGGATTATCTTAAGTACGTTCAAGTACGTGTATTAGTCAAGTTCCACTTTCAACAATTGGGTACTTTCAATAGGACGATTTCGCTTTGTTACTGGTATAGGTATTACGTAAAGGTACATGTATAATAAGCAAAATCAGCTCATGATTGTATTTAGTTTTAAAGCTACATTCGTTGGTACATCTAATTAAATTGAACACGTCGCCACACAATACATAAATGCCTAGATTCATATAACCATATAATATTGTACAAACAACATTTGCAGTTACGTCCAAAGGACTGATGTTCCGACAATATTTCATGCAATGCTCAAGTGCAGTTTACAATGAATGAGCCCGTCTAATGTGTTCTGGTAGAGTTTTAGAGGAAACATATCTCTCTTTGTTACATGAGTACGGTTGGGCGTGAATTTCCGCCCAAGATTGACTCTATTGGACGTGAATGAGATGAAATTGCGGGGTGGCCATGTAATATAGCTGTCAAGTCTATCCGATTAAGAAATAAGAAATGTAGTTTAAAGGCACAACTTTCAGGAAGTCTCCCGTGAACTCTCCCATTCTATATGCCTTGTGGTCTAAATGGGCAGCCCGCATCTGCCTGGTAGCCCTGCTCTCTATGGTCGACCTCTTGTTCGAAATCAACGCTATATCTCACTTTATGCAACCTCGTGTTTAAAGTCAAATACCTGAATATTCGTAATCTTTCCTTTAAATCTACAAAGAAAATCCACAATGTATGCTGGTGATTTTTATTTCATTGCTCTGGTTTAAGACTGCACATTTGATATTAGTTGCTGTGTATTTAGCAACTTTTACTTCGGCGAATGGTCTAATCTTTTGGAGACACTCTACAACTAATGCTTTTATAATTGCATTTCACTATACTTATATGCTAAAAAAAACTACATGCCATACGATCAGTAAAACATGCTCAAGTTTGATTATAAGGAAAGTTCAAGGCAACACATTTTATTTGTTTGAATTTGTCATGAACAAATTATAGTTGAAGAGGATGGAAAGGCAATGGACTCGATAGAATTGATATTGGAGAAGTATTGAGAGCGATTATACAGGACCACCAAATGTGCTGGCTAGGTGTACTGCAAGTATGAATTAAGTCTGCACCCATCAACATGTATAAAGTCGTCTCTATTCGAAGTTGTTGAGAAGTTCCTTCCAGGGGTAATATTCTCATTACACCAGTAACAATTTAGGCTTTATTCACTATCTGGATCTAGATTTTCAACAGGCTATCGAATCATATTCAACCACAGCATTGATTTTGTGTCAGAGAGTGAGAAAGCTAATTCCGCATGGCTCAACACGCTAGTAGTAAGAACGTCTTCTAGGTGTGTTGCAAGTTTTATCAAGTCTGCAACACAAGAAATGTATGAAGTGCATTCAATGTAAGTATTTACACATACATACACATTTTGCCTCGAAGGAAGACATGTTTCCAAGTCTGATTAATTCATGACTTATAAACATCAGTGATTAGGTTGCCTCCTCCCAAGCCATTGTTTTGATTTTTCAATAAAGGATCATACAGAAAAAAAACTCGATTAAATGTTGAGAAAAATTATTCACTAGTGACCCTTTCAATTCGTATCTTTCTCCAAGTTCTTCATCCTTCTCCAACGAGGCAGGACATACAATGGTAGTACAGTGATTCTGATGCAATTACATGCTGATCAAATATTACACAAATATGACATAGCATTAGCTATATTATTGAATACTCAAATTTGTATTTGCTGCCTCGATACTACTAATAGTGTTGCCATGTGTTGTTGAGCACTGCAAAGTGTGAGCCTTTGACCATGCAATTGAATCAAAAAGGACAGTCGAATTTAAAGTCAATTTATTTTGTACTTTAATTATTAGATTTTAGGCTTTTCGATAACTGGCTAGTTCGCGTGGAAAGTGGATAGATTCCACTTTCCACCAATGCTAAGGAAGCTCAACTTTCCATCAACATTTCCACATATTCAGCTTTCCACTTTTCATACCTACATTCCATTTTCCATACACACTTTCCACTTTCCATACCTACTTTTCACTTTCCCTTGACCAATTTCGAGGGGATATATAAGGGCTACAAGAAAATGTCAGGTAGCAAAATTGAATAGCGCCAGTGTCAAGTGCACCGGAAAGTGGAAAGTATGCAGATTTTCAAGCGTGTATGGAATGTGGAAAGTGTCAATGAAAAGTAAGCAGAATATGTGGAAAGTGTTGATGGAAAGTGGAAGGCTTCCTATGTTTAGCATATTTGGAAAGTGGAAACTATCCACTTTAGCCAGTTATCAAAAAGCCAGCCGCCTGTCGTCTTGAAGATGGAAGGCACTGTTGGAGCCGTTTTACGTTCGGAGTATTGTCGCTGATGGAAATAATTCTGTTTCCTCTGAGATAACTAAAGATACTGCTCAGAATCTTTGCTTAACCCTAAGACGAGAAAAGTTGCAGGAGATAAAAGTTCTCTTAAGAATATTCTAATATATTAATTTCTGAATGTCTACTGAGATTAATCCGTTTCGTTTTTAGCATTCATAATATTCTTCTTGTGGCTTAGATGGCTTGTTTAAACGTTATATAAGATTTGCTTGACACTACATACGATTTACTTCTACATTCTATAGGTATAATAATTGCTTGTACACTAAACAGCTGATTTGTTAGTTGTATAGATACGTGCTTATAGACATGTTGATAAGTAATAACAACGATAATAGGCAAGTTAGTTTTGTTCTGGTAATTGGTAAGGACTGAGTCAAAGAGCAGGAGTCATCCATAGCGAATTGCCTTCAAGAAGCAACTGCGGGAAATACATTTTTTTTAACTATTTTGTTAATGCATTTCGTGATAGCACTGTCATTCTACAGATGAGATGATCAGCATGAAATCCAAGGGAACACGCAACTACCGAATTTGTGACATTTTCAATCATCCTGCGGCCATTCGTCTCAAACCTTCTTTCACTCCTCTATAGTATTTTGATTCACAATCCCTCTCATTTGAATTTATTTGTATGTAGCTTCATACGCCAGATAATTTATTCAAACGTCCTCCAGATAGGTTTTTGGAGCTCAAACGTCTTAAATAATTCAAGCAATTTTAATTTCGTGATTTCATTTTACCTATTCACATTAGCGTATTGTACATTATATTGTAACCTGTTCCCACGCTTTGCTGTCACACAATCTCGTTCGTCGTGCGTTTTCCGTCCAAACAGTCCAATAACTAAAGGAATTTTCTGCCATCAAAGACATTCTAATTTTGATTAACTCATTTGTTGTGAATGTAACGGTAAAATTTAATGTCAATCAATATATATTGCACCCGCATGTAATAAAAAGGAGTTTAAAGTATCACGACTCTAGTACATCAACGTTCAAATCCAAGGTAGAATTTTAAAACATATACCCTAAATTTCTTAAGGTTACATAATTAGTTAGTGGGCACGTATTCCAAAGGTAAATGCTTTAGCTTATAAACATGTCTATAGATCTTTGACTTAAACGCACGTAATGACTTACAAAATGTAACTCATAAAGTTGGAAATCGAAGACGGCTCCGTTGAAATAGATCAGTCGCTATTGACAATACAATCATCTATTAAGGATATTATTATCCCAGCTCAGCTGGAAAGAGCATGCAATAGAATTATTTCTCTCCCACTTCGCTGCCCATGACTGTAATGCCTACACTACAAATGCACATCATTCACATGTTTTTCATGACTAAAAAGATGCTAATCTAAAAATCATTATGACTCACAGTATATTCCACTCTCTAGAATATTAAACCGCCGTGGTTCTTGATGATGGTCCGATCAAAGCAATAGCTTTGGGACCAAAAAACCCAAGAAGCAAAAAACTGGAGTAAAAAGAAACCAAAGGAAGGCATAATTGTTGAGAAAAGGAAACCGGACTAACCATAGTCTTTGCAGCCTTCAGCAACAGCTCTTGCAACTACAAAAGCTCACAAGTTTTAGCCGTGACTAATTTTTTCGGAAAATTGAGTTAGGAACGCTAGTGGAAATTTCTAACCACTATATACAAGGTATATAATTGCAATGATTGCAATGTGAAACCTTTAATTTCCACCAAATTAAGATAAAAACGTGTAACTGTAATAATTATGCATTATTTCCTTCCAGAGAGCCTTATCTAATTTTACAAAAGTATAGACTAGGCTTTTGAAGAGAGACATCAGCAAGTTCCTGAACAGTCAATTCTATGGCACGCAGCTATTATGGCACTTATTATTTATAAAACTATTTTACACTTTATAACCGACTTCGTTTAAATTTTTAGGCCTATGGTTTAGGCGCATTCATTTCTAATTTACATATGCGTGACTTAATTCTCCTCTTCCTCCGCTGGATAGTCCGCACACACAAAATACATTAAGAAAAGGTATTTTTCAACACTTGGCTCACCTCCTTTAAATGAAGTTATTAGCCCATTAGTTCACATTTTTACAAGACCGACTCACGATAGCCGGCCTGTTTTAAATGCTCGCATTTTTATAAGGAAAGCCTTGTATAACAAAATGCCGAAATTTACATCTAGCTTTACATAATTCTTGTCCCGTCATTAACCCATGCAAGACTTCCGTCCACGAACGATCCAATCCTTTAATCAAACAGCAAGAATATCTTTGACGAAATTAGATAATAGATAATAATACGAGTAATATAAGAACTAAATCATTTGAGAGATTTTCACTCTCCTAAACTGTGCTTTTCAGCGTTCCATTTGAGTTTAGCAGTAAATTCTAGGTTTTGGGGTGGCACATGTGGTTGATTTAAATTGTAAAATCTAGAAAATATATTTCATAAAGCGCATCAAAATTTGGAACTTCATTCTGACTGTTCATCCTGAATGAACCGTTGATTTTGGCGTTAAAGTACATAATTACCACAATATCAACGTCCCTTGTTTGTGGCCTTTCCCTGAAAAGGTAGTTAATTTAAAATACCTGAGGTTCATAAAGAAGCAAGTGAAATGGAGATGATTTAGTGTATATAGTAAAACTAGATATAGCTGCATGTGCATCGTTGGCGTTGAAAAGGAAAAGAGAGGTTGGGACAGACAGGACAAAAGAGAAGGCGGATTTGAAGGTGATGAGTGTTATTGTTTGGTTGGTGTATCATTAATGTGTCATCTCATTTATAGCATGTTTTCTGGTTGTATACACATTCTCGGTATGGTTCAGTCAATTCCAGTCCAGTGTTATTATATGAAGAGAATCGTAGTGGTACAGCCAATTAACAGGAGCTCATCGTGGGCATCCAGCCTCGTCTTTCACTTCCTTTATGACTAGTTAAATACCATAAAACAATAGAATTGGACACGAAATCCTTTATCCCTATGTAGTCTTACCATCCGAATGTACGCATAAGTATCTTACACTTACCTATGTGGCACGAACCCAAAACTTTACTACGGAATACTTATGCTGCGTACTTCAAATATATGACAAGGACTTCTGTATACATACTGTAGATGTTTATGGCCAAAACTTGTGGGACCAAACATTAGGTATTTATGTAAGGTACGGGGCAAGGCTAAAACGTCAACGAGGTCTCATCACAAGCTCTTGCTCTACATATGTAAAGTCAACAGCACTGTATTAAGACTGACTGGGTAAAGAATCGTAATAAAAGGATTTTGAGGCTACAAATGACAAGAATTTTTACCGAGACATAAGCAATATATTACTTTTTCTATAGAAAACCAACAAAATGAGATGTACGAGGACATGATAGTTTCCGCGCCTATCTCTCCCCAAAATCTCTCGGGCAAGACAGCATTAAAAATCCATGTAGGCAATTGGACTTACACATCTCCAATATGTTATTCCTTTCCCGCAGTCATCTTGTCAACCGGTTGTAGTTACAAGAGGTGAAACAATGTTTCGATTACGAGGACATGGGGACTTGAAGATAATATTAGCTCTATCTTACAGATTAACATAACATCTGTATTGGCTTTAACTAGCTGAACATAATGTCGACCCTATCTTAACTTAACATTTGTAGTATATCGTACATAGCGTAACTATTTTTCGTATCTTGTTTAATGCTGTGCAATTGGTACTATCTTACTTAAGATAATATTAGGCCTATCTTGAGCTCTAATTCTATCTCGAATATCCACAATTGAAATGAGTAGGGAATCCAAAAGCCCATAAATGTAGCCTAATTTTGAAATGTGTATGCATAGCAAAGTACCTGCACGTTTTACCACCCTAGGTATGTACCCTTTCCTTGCAATGAGAGACCCTTGTAGTAATTATTCTTCTCTACACAGTTCTCTTACAATTATGTACCCTCCATTGTAAATACAAGGAATTGTTTCAGGAATGAGCATTAAACTGATGAATCTGATTTCTATTCCATTGTGTCATCATGGAAGGAAGTTGTTGGTCAACAAGTAAACTATGTTTATGATGGTCTTATTTTGTCGTTGTTGTTGTTTTGGCTGTTATCTTGTATTGTTCTTGTGTCATTCCCTGTTCATGTGATCTCCAGCCCGGATAATAGATACTGTTAAGCCCCAAATGCCTTTGGTTGAAATATCCCTATCTATGTTTCAACTATAACTGCGTCCTCAATATGCCAGCTAATGTGAATGCGTTTGGGTGTTCGGACTCACCAAGTGCACAATAGAGTCCGTACATGGTATTGTATGGAAATTGTTGTCGTTTTTGGTATAATTATAATCACAAAATTACTGCTACTTATTATTATATCCTTCCTGCAAGTACACTGACATTTTCGACTCCTTTTATAGAGGCAACCAGAATTATTCTTATCTTGTTTCTTGAGAATTTATACTCAGGACTTGAAAAGGGACGGGGTTACAAATACAACATGATCTATTTGTAAGAGTAACTCATCTAGTTTAATTGTCTCTTTATGTTGATTTCTGAACAGTCATTGTCTTCAAACGGAGCTGTGGAAGAAGGATATACCATGCTCCTACCATGTGCAAGTGAGCTCAAAAAGATGCGGTGATAGTAAAGAATAAATACGACAGACACAAACTTCACAATTGGCTTATCGGATCAACTTCTGAAACGAGTTGAAGAAAAGCGGGTAACGTCTTTCAACTACAATCACCATGATAAATGGGACTAGTAGTCCACGTATCTCCAGACCCAACTCTATGAAGTGCTTTCCGCTCTTTTACATCTAACTCTAACTAACCCTCCTATGAGAACATGTGAGTAATGTATCGAAATTAAGCCATTGCATCTATAACCATGGATAATATCAGGGAATCTATAATCACGGATGTTATAATACAAATCAAGCTATAAACACAGATTTACAAGTAAACCATGTAAACATAAGCAACCACGTCAGAATATCTAACTAACAATAAGAAAGCTGCAAACAGAAATGTTCTTGATATGTTAACCCAGTCCGTCGTACACATGAAAGAGCTATACAGGAGCTACAGGTCTTATCTCTTTTATATAAATTCTGTCAGTATAAGCTTCTTACGGGTTTTTCAGCTACTTAAACAAGCATGCATGAGCATGCATCTTTCGTCATAACGCGTCCTTTTTCAGCGGAGTCTATCTGATTGTCATGTTTCCATTGCTACAACCTTTTCATATTTGAACTTCGACTGTATATTTTCATTAAATAAATACCATTAGGTCTGTTTCTCCTTTAACAGTAGCTCAATCATCGGAGATTTTAAAACCCTCGACATCCGCTCGCCGTCAACTCCAGTCTAAATGAAATATTGAATCATTATAAAATTCTACTAACATGTTATAGTATAACTTGTAGGATGAGCATACAAAATGCAATGAATTGAACGGTAGGATAGCAAGAAAATCATATATGTATGTGTGTGGATGGGACTCTCTCAATCTATTTTCTAGCTAACCCTTTGAACTTGACACCCGCGGTCTATGAAGCCCCTTCGCCATGCATCAAAACCAAAGATTTGGGCTATCGTTCAATAAAATTATTTTGATCTCACGTTAACAAGGTATTAAGGTTCAAAGGATCTTGAAACCATATGTTGTACATAGGCATTAAGGTGAATTAAGTAGTATCGCGTACTGAGTTTGGGAGGCAGATGAAAAAAGGTCCGAAGATATAGGCAAAAGGTTAAGCAAGCATCGACTGTTTTATCGCAAGTCGGTATTTCTTTCCCAACCCTTAACTTCTCTCTACACGAACATACTTCGGAGACATTTTTTACCTGATGACTTGATATGATGTTGTTGACGACGATGAGAAGTAGGAGGAGGACGTGAAGTCATAAGTAAGGAAAGGAAAATGACGACGAGACCATCTCATCATTTTGAATGCAGTCAGTGAACAATCTCATCTGTATCTTTGATTGAGAAATTTAGATGTAGCAAGTTGATACAAGCCAAGAAAAAATTACACCATACCTTCTAAATGAAAGTGTCATTAATAAATGTCATTCGCAACTTAAGCCATCATTACTTTGCTAAGCTTTTAGGGGGAAAGTGTATTAAAGCGAAGGGGAAAATTCTTCTAGACTCTGCTTCATCATCAGCTATAGGATCAACCTGCACACCCTGGTACCGTCAGTTCCTACTTTCTAACAATTCTCTCCGGTTGTCGCTAACCAATCAGCTCACCTCCAATTTTCATTACCACTTTTGCTATATGCTCTGTAGCACACACTGTAGCACATGAACCAAGCTTTACCAACAGCACGAACCAACTTCACACCCTATGGACATATGAACATAACCTTGCGTTCAGCGGGTTATCACGAAAAAGACTAATATGTTGTCTCATAGTATTTGCGTTAGCATGGAAAGCGCACTAAAATGTGTATTCCTTGCAGTCACACCCTGCGGTGCCAATCCTTACAAAGTAGTATTGGTTTATAAATCTTGTTTAAATTTTTTTTCATGTCGTGAATTTACATAAAAACTCATATTCCTTAAATTTTATTCGTCTAAGTAAAATATACCAATGAATTCCACAGCAAATAATAGTACATATGTACATGGGCGATGGACTCTCAATTCACTTATTTAAAAAAAAATCAATGCAATATTAGATTAAGAAATGTTTACATTGTATTGTATTGACAAACGTCTTTCTTAATGAACGCTAGATTATGCGATCACCATTATATTGTATTTTCACTACTCAATTGATGCCATTATAAATATACATATACACAACTATGATGTTAGCTCACAAATACCAAACAATTAACTTTCGTTCACAATTCCTTATAAATAAAAGTGCAATTTCCAACACCTGTGACCATTGGAACTGGCATTTTTGTACCCAAGAAGTTATAAAAACATAGTTTACTTTAGGTTAGTCATGATCAAGGAGTTTTGGTAATAAGTGCAATACAACATTGCAGTATAACTCCTCATATAGATTCAAACCAGAAGGATTCTTCATCATATAGATTCGAACCAATTAATTGTTAGATCGAAGAAGAAAAGCATTGACGATTAATCTAGCATAGCAAAAGTGATTTCTTGAACAATGCCATGTGCAGCGTAGAGAGGTATGTGCATTCTGCTGATAGCGAAACTCTAAACAGATAATACTTTTTCAAGTAAATTTTTATTATCTCATTACAAAGGGGTATTTTCACTTCATGAGTGTTTGACCTGCAAGTATTGAGATATAATGCATTCAACTGCAGTAAGCTATACAAAAGCAACCATGTTCATTTCACCTCTATGGCGGAATCCCACAAAGTCAGTCAGGGACGTCGTTGAGGCGTCTATATCAGTGCACAAAATAGAGAGCGAAGATCTCCTAAGAGCATTCAAATGAAAACGAGCCAATCTGTTAGAGTAAAAATGTGGCAATATTTTCTGAGTATATATTTTTAAACAGACAAGCAGGGAGAGACAAAAAAGCAGAAGCTTTGGAAAACAGCGCAGAGTCGTCAAGAAGAAAATGGGTATTAGTTTAATGAATACACATGATCATCCTGGTATTTTATGTTTGCAATCTCAGCATTTTTATGTGCCGTTTCGTGACTTTAACTAGGGGTCGGAAACACTGATTGAACAACATACGTCATATAATCATCATGTCATCAAATTGCACATATAAATCCCGGAAGCTTGGCACAGAAACAGTTGCTTTTCCCTATCTTCATCAACTAACTCAAGTGAAGTTAACAAATATAAAATATCTGTAAGCGAGAGAAGGTCTGAGTTCATATTTAAATTTAACTAATTATAAGAGCGTTGAAGAGTGCAGGCACAAGAGAGAGAGAGAGAGAGAGAGACGGAGAAAGACAAGAGGAACATAAGATGAACAACAACAAGAGGAGACGAAGACGGCGATGAAGAAGAATGGAGGAAAACGGTTCGTGAACGTGGTGCCGCCTTTATCTTCTCATCAAGTCAGACTTTGTTGCTACTATATGCTCCTCACTTAATTGTCTTTGTCTTAAATGTGTGCATGCTAAAACCTTTATCTCGTCAGCAGTGCATGTATGTACATCCACCTTATGGCTTACTTCTTAATTCCTTTGCCTTCTTCCTGCTCTTCGCTCTGCTACATAAATCCAACACTACTGACTTCTTTATCAGGTTGTCTATATCTTCTGCTCCATTTGTTCTTGCTTTCGTGCATTTCAATTTATTTTGTATCTTCCAAATTTTTTAAGAACATTGCTTTATGTAATTTATACTTGTTAACAAGTTCCACATCATTGCTGCATGCTAAGTGCATGTTAAAATAACTTCTTACAAATGCATTTATGTAGTACCTATATGCTATATGCTATTTTATACAGGCGCAGCGTGTTACATCAATTGTTGTAAAGTATAATGAATAAACATGACATACATCATGCATGAGTCTACATTAAGCATTTCACATTAATTGGATATATTGTATGACAATTTAATACACCTCGTATATATTTCAGGTATTTCGCCATGTTGATGCATTCTGAACGATTCGACTTCACTTCAAATTAATTCTGCTTCTGCTAACTTGACGTGAGGATGTAACAATTACATTTACGTTGAGAAGACAAAAAACTTCAACATAATTACACTGTAAAGAAGATTTTCCTCGTAATTACACTGTCTACACCTAATTAACAGTTTGTTAGAGTTCATGATAAGCACTTGTTGCAGTAGCTTAACGTGTTAAAGTGTTCTTGAAACTTCTATATTTGTTAATACCATAAACGTTGTTTCATACATAGTAAAATTAAATATTAGTAAGGTCGTTAGCTTCTGTTAAATTAATTAGGTCCTAATTACACTTGGGAAATAGACAAAGGTTCGTGCACTTTATACATGATGTAGAGTTCACCGGCGATTGTACAATGATAAATGTCTCTGAAAAGACCAATCCAGCATATTGTACGCCGGTATTGAAGGAAGAAGACACCCTGGATAAGTAATTGCAGTTGGAAAACCTAAAACTCGAGTCGAATGCTCATAAAGATACTTTACAAGATCGAAATGCAAGTCAAGGAAATAAATATTAACCAACCATATAATAATTCGTTTACTCGGTTGAAATACTGCTACAGTTTCAGCCCAGGGAGGGCTGCTATGTACGGAATTACATTACTTTGGTCAAGTACGTCTACCCGATGATCATAATGATTAACTTTTCTGTGTGGCGGATACTTAGGCACTTCAAGTGGGTATGTGGTTTTCTCTACTAATGTTAACTTGTATATAATTACATACAAGACACTACAATCAGTATAGAACGATACATCCTATGCATTATTATGGTGCACGTATTATGCTATTACTTGAGTAAATTTATCAGTGGTATATTTTCGAAGTAGGACTCCCAGGAAGATGTTCTGTGCATAAGGGAAGGTTAACCATATGTTACGGATAATGTACATATTACCCTGGTTAGTTCAGACATGATGTATATTGCTTTCATTAGTACAGGCTTGTTCATACATTTTACTTTGGTTAGTACAAGCAGAGTACAAGTTGGTTTTGGTTAGCAAAAGCATCATACGCGTTAGTGTAGTAAGTACAATGTAAGCATAAGTGGGCCTGCCTTGAAAGGTGTATGCACGTCAATGTAGCTATCAAGGTACTTGGACGTTAATTGAACATTACCCAGGTAGTTGTTGAAGGTATGTGAAGACAAGGAAGAGAATATATAGAGAGTTGTAAGTGAAAATGATGAGATGGACTTGGAAAAGTCAGAAATATCCGTGTTGTTTAGTGACGTGAGCTGCTGTTGCTTCAAACACATTGCTTATAATGTAATTCCATGGGATGAGGCGGGAGGCGGAGGAGAAACAAACCCACATGCCCACACAGTTTTCATGTAGTAATATACATAGGGATGAAAAGAGAGAAGACGAGAGAGCAACCGGGCGGAAAGGGTAGTATATAGATACGTGAACGTCTCTCTCTCACTGTTTTTTTCCATGGTTGTTCCACACGGTAGATCGTGTCAAGCAAGTGGACCACCCTGTTATCCAGTTAAGGAATCCCAAAGCCATCCTTTCTTTCTACATTATTGGCTCTTATCCTCCTCCCGTATAACCTCCAAAACACACATGCTGACATCCACAAACACATACATTTCACTTGCCCTTATACTCATGAATCTTCTTCCTCATTCCCTAACATATTTTTTACAAAGTAAAAAATATCATCATCTCCCTTCTCATTACCCACATTGACTAATAGTGAGCATCAGCAACCTTGTTTTCTCTCTGATGTCCCAATCAACACAATTTATGTCTCACGACAAGTCGTTTAATGATGAGGTCGGTCCCGACAACCTTACATGTGGCATTAAATATCTTAAATATCTGAATGCTTCTATCCTTGCCTATTCCTTTTACAGGAGACTCCCTCTCCTCCGATCTGTAAAAACAAATATAATTACAAGGTATTAACAAATTTTGTCCTACTTTTCCTTTGACATCCAAACGACCAACACCCTTCAATTAAAAATTGCATTCTTCCACATGCTATCACATCCTCCATACTCTCTTTTTTCCACAAAACTATGTATCATTAAACTTTCAATACAAAGTGTAAATCAAAATCTTTGGGAAAAAACTTGCTCTAACCAATTATTTTGCATAGGAACTTGCAAAGTGGCCTTAGGCGTTTTAATGGCACTATTAACGAGGCGATATTTCTTAGAGAAGTTTTACTAAAACTACTCAAATATGTCAAAAACTCGTGTTATTAAATTACTAAATCATGTAACGCATTAGAATACTTAACTACTCGATCATAAAAAGTGCCAATGTAATATCCTGTAGTATGTACGTGAAGTACGGCGGTGCGCTGAAGTACTAATACAAGTAACAGTACGGCATTCGCTAAGACAAACTAAGGTGCAAGTGTAAAGTACTATAACGCTCTTAGGCTGTCAGCCCCAATGCTGGTTATAGACAGACGGTAGGGCAAACGCAGTAATTATTGAGAATTAAATGAGCATATGATGCTACAGGGAAGTTCGATATGGATGTTATGAATTACATGAAATAGTAATGGTAATAAATATAGTCAGGATCATTCAATACTCTGACATGCTAAACCCTAAAACTCTATTATCAGAAGTAAGTAATGAAAAAGCTATTTGACTAAAAAGTTGTTGTTGCGTGAACAAGCGAAAAGCTTCAGGAAGAAATATAGAGACATGGAAGGAGCGATAGAAAGAGAGAGAGAGAGAAAGAGTGGGGGTGAGTCATTTGGCACCAACCGATAGCTAATCAATTATGTATAGCGCGACTGGTGCTCAAGTCTACTACTCTGCTTTGCTACGCTCTCTAAATGCCAGTCTAGATACAGCAAGTATTGAACGAATGTCCGAATTCTCCTATAGTCCTGGCAACAAATCTAATATTACTTTTCACTTGAGTTCCGACTCCTCATTTTTGTGCTCGGCATTCTCTATACTTGCTTGCTACATATCTATTTTATTACACTGTTTGATCCGAGCCTATAACACTGCAATATGCTGTACTAATACTTTATCTGATGTATTGTCCGTATACATTACTCAATACAGTGTTACAATGTCTCACAATAACTCCATGCTATCATGTACATATGCCAAGTCTATGATACAGCATAACAGTTATGTGTAGTATGTTCCGTCTAGAAATAGATACTTCGGAGACATGTGGAGGTGGTGGTGCAAACCAATGGGACTGAAACAGCGTCGAACATTATATGGCTGCTTGGGCTGCATAATGCCCGGTAGATATACATAGGTGAATATTTGAGCTGGAAGGACTATTAGAATGGAAGACATGAGAAAGTCAAGTTACTGTTTGGAGGCGCCTCGGAAAGGAAAGAAGCGAGAAAAGACATAGGGGCAAAGGAGATTTTATTAGTTGGCTGGTGCTTAAAAAGAGTGCCATGAAATATGGAGGTCTCATCGGAGGAGCCAGAAGAGAAGAAAAACTTGCAGTTTCTGTCTCTTTTACAGCTCTCCTCCGGTTCTCCTCCAACATCCACCCTCCAACATCCGTCCATTCAAAGAGAGCGAGAGAGAGGAAGAAACTTGTTTGTTTCCAACTTAGCCCGAACCATTCATTTTGCTCTAGTATGCACATTGCATTTATGTTCGGACTCATTTCAGTGTGTTTTTACTCCTGCATTTCAGTCCTATACTCTGCATAGCATTTTTGCATTTCTCTCATATACGTACTCACGGAAATAACATGAATGGCCAGCAGTTTCCAATCTGATGGGAGAAAAGAGAAATTTCATAATATGACTGCACTCTTAGTGAGTCGAGCAAGATGAAATTGCTGCATTGGGAAGTTTGTATTATTATACTCCCTATTTCCTTCTCTTCACTAACGCAGTCGTATCCATTATTCCGATAATTTTTAGCGATATTATTTGTGTCTACTCAGTACAAAAAGTGTGTATAAGTATAGTCCGTTCCTAATACAAGAAGGCCGTCACTACAGTGTTGACTAGAATAATAGCCGACTGTGTGGATATTCCTAATCCTTTTAGAAAGATACTGTGGACGTACATACCAGCAATATATTTAATGTAAAGGTAGGGGTTATCAAAGCTTTAGGCAATGCAAAATTACCAAGACATGTCCTAACTTGAGGCAAGAAATGTCTTGATAAGCTTCGATGCTTGTAGTAATTCATCGAGAGAATTTTTTTTACATCCAGATGGACAAAAATAAGTAGTCATGAAGTCGTGGTTGTACTCTTGAGATGTTTCCCTCCTCAAAGTCCATTACACAAATGGGTGTGGGATTTCTCAGCCTTTCTGACAGCCTGTGTAAGACTTTGCTCTCTTCTGCCCACGTCGCAGTTCCTCGCGAAAAAAAATAAAACACTATGAGGATGAGGTGGTAGGCAGGAATAGAAACAAGCAAATGTTCAAGTTGAGAGCGAATGTGTAAAAGTAGATACATTCACGTCTCTAGTATATGTCTCTCTTTTCCTCAGTCTCCTTAAGGGCTGTTCACCAAATTTATTGCTTGGGAACTTGCACATTGTAATGGGTACGGCTAGATTTTTTATTACTTTACTGGTTTCTCCTATACTACCGCTTTCAGAGCTTCGGCACTACAGAGATATTTGAAGTCTTATGGCATTCCCACTATGCTTATTATTACTTTCTGCGCCAATGTGATGATCCTGGTAATATGAAAAGCTCTAAAAAGTTGTAAACGAGTGACAGGAAGATACTTGTCACGTTGTGCACTGAACTAACTTACGAAAATTCTTTGAAGCCAAAATATTTTATACTGCATTCCTCTTCGTAGGAATGTCAAAGAACAAATATTCTTATTCCTACTGAATTTTTCGATGTGTTACATTTATAGCCATTGTTACATTTATAGACAATACATGTCAAATTCTTTACGTTTAAAAGATTTCTTTATGTCGTACATAGTTGTCTCAGCTACAATCTAGATTATTAATAATATTAAAAATACTAAACTTGCAGTAGACAAAAGTATTAATACATTTATAGACTTAACTACTACATGTTTAGTATTTTGCAGACATGTTTTATTGTTGATAGTGTTTCATTTATGTACTTGTTTGATATTGTAGAGGTCATAAATTAAGTCTAGACAGTATTGTTGCTGTGTGTAAGTTGAGCTATACTAAAATGACATCCTTGAATAATCACTGATGATCTACTCGTTTATAAAATCCGCACTACCATCGTGATAGTTAAAATGTTACAACCTCCTGTAATCTTACTAGGATTTTTATATTTCATACAAGAGTTTTGCGGAGGCAGGATGACTACCAAGTTGAAGTGACAGACGCAAACAGAGTAATTATAGGAATAGCAAAACAAGTCAAGTTGTCACCCAATAATCCCATCATTAAGTCAGGGATTGGTTTTCCCTTGCAGAAATTTTTAGAAAGCCGTTAGACAGACATCATGTTTCTACAGCTTGCTTTAAGTTTCAACTTATCAGCAAATGAGATGACAGCACAAATAAAATACACACAAATACAACACATATTAATGCAGCAACCAGTATAGAAACAACTAAACTTGTTTAGGTCTGTACTCCGTAGATAGCTAAGTATTCAAGAAGTTTAAAATACAAAGTTAGTTCTAACCTTTAAAGTATGAAAGTTAATGAGTTTAAGTAATTACAAATGCGAAGATAAGGTTAATTTTTCTCGTGTAAAAAGAGAGGCTGGTTCAGATATGAAAGCAACGAGCTCTGTGTGAGTGCGAACGACCACAATTAAGAAATCACTAATGTCAAACTCCTGTTGTTTCCTGGACAGCTACAGTAATTAGCCACCGTCATTTATGATTATGCATATAGCAAAACGCTCAATCACCACCTCGTTCACATTTACACACTCGTACAAGTTCAATTACTCTGCTTGCAAGCACGGAGTGGATTGCGTGACAGGTGTAAAGCATAAATTCTCACTGTCACATCTACACTCAGGTAATAAATATATGGATATGCAGATGTGCTCCAACCATATGAGGTAATTGTTTTCTGCGAATCCTCAGAACAGACAGAGTTTTAGGTGTACATTATAATGTATTCGTTGTATAGTAACTAAGCGAAAACTTTGGACTTTACTTGGAAGGGCTCGCATGTAATTATCACATGCACTCTGTTATTCCCACGAGTAATAACAATGCGTGGTTACGGTGATATTTATAGTGATAAATAGTGCAGGTATAGATACACAGAATACAATGGATGTGTACAAATGCAAGGTTAAGGTAATAACGCAGTCCTTAATTAATGCAGTCACTGTATTACGGAGTTTATTTGATGCAAAAATAAAACCATTAATTTTGAATACATGAGGCAGAGAAGATCCATGGTTATATTTAATTTTTAGACATGCCTTGGCTTGGAAACGTAGAATTTAGTAAACTGCGCAAGGAGAATAACCGTTCAACTTGTAATGTGGCGATTAATATAATGTTAATGGTTGTTCAAGTTATGATTATGGCTGAAATTATGATTCCAAATAAGGCTGGAAAGTCAGTAACAGGGATATTTTTATTAATTTCTTTTTTACTTGGCGGGACCATTACGTAAAATCTGATTGTAGCCGGCGAGCTTTGTCAAGTGACTGGCCTTTCTTCCTTGGCCTCACAGCCGGCATTTGAGGCTAAACGAAAATTACGTATGATTCTATTGTATGTATGTATATGTGTGTATGAAATCATGTTGCACATATGAGAATACAATTTCTGGGGTACAAAACATGCAAGGATTAGCTTATGAAAAACTTGTATTGTTCTACATTATACATTTGCATTAAATATAAAATGGAAACAAAATTTAAGTATACGCAGAAGGAACATATAAGGTTGACAAGTAGACTCCGAGGCAGACGATACCAATGAGTTTCGATTAAATCAGCCCTGAAAGCCTGCGTACGTACTCATAAATGGCTCATTCACCTAATTAAGTGGATGTATGTTCTTTACTATATAGTCTCCCTTCCTCAATCACATCCCAGTCTCCCCAGTCATTAGCATGCAAAATTCAACTTTGCGCTGATTGCTCCCAACCATTTACATGTGGCACCAATTCCATACAATTATTTTACAAAACTAAACGTTTGCTTGTCCATAATATGGTGTCTTGTATTAATAGTATTTTGCTTATCCTCCACCATGCTCGCCATATACATGTAGGTAGATACTCTTATATTTTATGTTGATTATGTGTCTGCCCTATGGGTTTAAACATCGCACCGCATAGAATGCCTCGGTAGCCCTTTATATTGTTCTAATTACCATCTGGCATTCGTCTTGTTTCAATTATAACGAGTCAAACCTGTTGTTAAAGCTAACTGGACAAGCAGGAATGTTCTTTAAAAATACCACATCAAGTAATGACCACTTACAAAGTGTCGAATGTCGTTTGTTTCACGTAACGAAGTGAAAACTACAAGCGTCTGCACGAGAAAAATTTTCACAGAAAATTAATACATCATTTTACTTAAAATGATGCATCTACTCAATTATTTTTTAAATAAATTACTTCCACTCGTCGGACTTCTCACTGAAGACATCATGCAATCATTTTTGAGTTTTCCACTTCTACCAGTTTTTGCTTCTTATTATAATAGTTTTAATTTTTAGCAATAAACTCTGACCCGTCCTTATACATAGAGTCATCGTATTAGGTTGTTAACCGTTTATGCTTATATTTTAGTTTGCAGTTTGCTTCAGTAAAGGTTTTGTTAGTATCTGAGGCTTTTATCGAATGCAAAAAAGTATTCTCAGTTATGCCGCGTTTAGAGTATCATTTTTTTCTTTTCCTACAAGTTTCATGCGCGTTGTGCATTTAGATCATCATTTTGCTGCGCTTCGCGCGTGTTTCATTTCCTCGTCACTTCATTTGCATTTCACGCGCCTTTGCTATTTATAGTTTCACTTTTCCACAGCAATTTCACTTTCATTTCCTTTTTCGCGGAGTTGAAGCTGAATCAACACTGTGAAAAATGAAACACGAGTGAAGTAGTTTCCTCCGCGAATCATTTCGTGATTTGCACAGTAAACAATAGTGAAG